>JAJOOH010009737.1:0-10793 GCA_029582605.1 Solanum gracilifrons | reverse complement strand
CTCTCCCTCTACCTCTACCCCTTCCTCTACAATTGGAAGAAATAAAAGTAGACGCCTTCAAAACTTGCTCATCAGAAGTTGAATGTCGATTCATCTTCTGCTCATGCACCAATAAGGAGCTTTGCAATTCGTCAAGCGATAACTCATTTATATCTTTTGACTCTTCAATGGAGCAAACGATATAATCATACTTCAGCGTCAAAGAGCGTAATATCTTCTCAAAAATTATGATATCGTTCATCTTCTCACCATGGAATCGCATTTTGTTGCTGTATGTGTCGTAATTTAACTATCTCTAGAAAAATCACTTTTTGAAATGTTCTAAGTATAAAACACTAAAAGGAAAAATACTTAGAAAGAGTCGCCACTTAATTTTTTAAAGAAATTAAGAAAACTTATAATTTTCAAAGATTTAAACAGAAAAAATCATTTGAAAATACCAAAGAGGGTTCGAGGTTCAATTTGCACTTCGAGAAGGGTTTAAGCATTCGAAGTGTCCGCTAACATGCGGTTGACCTGCGACTTGACTAAAATATATTTTTTGACTAATTTTTAGAAAAGGTGATTTAACATAAGAAGAATAACTTACAATATATTTGATTAAAAAGATAATTAGATAAATGATGCATTTTATTTCGTTTTATTGTTTTTAGAAAAAGGGATCCAAAATGAAATATTTGACTCGAAAATCAAGTGATTAGAATATTAATAGAATTAGATTAATTGGAATTTATTTGATTCATTTTGAAATAATAATTTAAACCAATTTAATAAAATAAAGCATGAATATCATTTTGAATTAATTGACTAAACCTTTTGAGAAAATGATTAAGTATTACTATTTTTAACTAATTGAATAGGTTTTGGCTAACATTTTTTTTTTTTAAAAATAATTATTTGATGAAGAACACTTTAACTTAAAACAACTTTAACATGAGTAAAATATGATTAAGCAAAAAGCATTAAAGAATATCTCTTTTCAAGTACAAAAAGTTTAACTTAATTGAAGATATAAAATTTTGACCAATTTACTTAATTACTAAAGTAAATGAACACAAAACATGAAATGTATTAAAAATTAAACCAACACAAGGAATATAACTCTTCTTATGGGGAATTTAATTAACCTAATTAACAATTCTAAAGTTAGAGTTAATGATTAAAAATAAAAAAAATAAAAACACACAATAAATAAAATCAATTAAATAAATTAAAGGTAAAGGAGAAATGAATTTGGGCCCCCTTTTGGGGCCAATTTTGCTGAAGATTTTGGCATTTAAACCAATCCCGTTTTTGTATACACAGGCTATATATTAGTGTATATCTGATGTATACAACCCTTTTTCTCGCTTTCCGAGACCTGTTTCAGCTTTCAATTTCTTCGGACATTGATGGGGCTAACTCAAGTATGGGTATTGTTGGATTTGATCCAACGAAATAACGCAAGGAAAACAAAGTCATATTGGACTCATCCCGAAATAGAGTTCATGCAAAGAGAAAGGACAACAAGGATTAGGAAAACGAATTTATTCATTAGATGAACAATTAAACAGTAGGCATGACTGACTAAACAATCAGTTTGACTAAAGAAGCACATAAGATAGTTAAAGGGAATACAAATCACGGCAAACCAAAGTTGTCATAACTAATGGATTATAAAGAAACTGGGCAGCTAACAAATTATAGATTATATGACAAAGAGCTACATTTAGGTCAATCATAGGAGACCAATCTCTTAGGATGGGAGCACTAGTTTAGAACAAATCAAAACAAACTAAGCACCCAAATTATCATGGTAAACAAAGCACTTGTACAACTCTAAAATTTTAGTAAAAGAAAAGAACACATACCACCATCAAACCAAGGAACTTGATTATTACAATAACATTATCATGATTTCTTAACCATTTATGTAAAACAAGGAAAGTGGGTGAAGATTTGAACAAAAAATAAACCATAGACGTAATTTTGCAGTAAGCAAATTAAATGCAGGTTTAGCTATTAACTCTAGGATTGTTGTTATAAATAAATGAAATACAAAAATAAAACGGATACACCATTGTGAGAACAATTATTGTAATCTATCATCCTAGTCTTTCAAAGATAAAAATAAATAAATTGTAGAACAAGAAAAAACACAATTATCTTAACAAAGTCAATTTTATTTGGAAAGTTACTGACTTAATGAAACCCAAAATAGTCGAACACCACATGACACTTAACCGTTGTACTCAAGCCACGATAAATATATTACACAAGCGCCCAATCAATTTTACGTAAAAGCGAACTATATTTGACAAGGTTAAATTTCAGCAAAGCCATGACCGATACACAAAAATATGAATTAAGAGGGGTTAGAACTAAACAAGTACTAAATCGAGGCTTAATCATATACCAAATGAAATTTAAACCTCCATGAATCTTTATGAACGAACCACCACGTATTCATATCTAAACCAAGTCACTCTTAAAAACAAACAGTAAACGACCTGAAACCTAGAAGGGATCGAAATAACCAACTACGAGCAATCAAATTTAAGAAGAAAAACGTAAAAGCTAACAAATGCATTGAATTCGAATGACATGTGAAGGAACTTGCTCATACAGTATTAGCCAAAAGAAACTGAATTGAAGCAGTAGTTAATATGAAACCAAACGACAAATAAACATTCTTTGATCAAGCATAAAAGAGAAGAGGAAATTTGATCAATAGCTACACCTATTAAACAACCAAGATATTTGTTCAATAAGGCCTAGATTTGATGGCAAAGACATATTAACATAAGAAAATAGCAAAAATCCATAAGAAAGCATCCAATTGAAACAAATTTTATCACATAATAGAGATTGAAACAAACAGAATATCAAATGTAATGGATATTACCTTTGTTGAGGCAGCGAGACTAGGACAAACGAGCTGGCAACACCGACTCTTGCACTATGAAATCTATATACGAACAACACGCTAAGAAACTCCGAGCGTCGATCTTCTCAGAACTTAGACTCAGAAAACTAGATATGAAATTCTTAAGTATATCTCTCAAAAAAAAAACCCCAAAACCGAAAGCAAAGATGGATTTTTAAAGGAGAAAATGAATTCGATTAGAGGGGAAAACGGATTAAAAATTTGAATTTCAAATCCTCTTTTTCAGAAAACAGTAAAAAGGATGGGGCTTTTTGACAAAAGAGGACGAGGGGACGGGATGAGTATGGGTGCTGCGGATTTCTAGCTGAATTTTCTGGGATTTTGCTGGTTTTTGTTGTTGTTGCGTGAAGAAGATGAGGCAGTAGGGTCGGGTTGTTTGCAGCGTTGTATTGTTACTGTATTTTGTATGCTGATGGGTTTCTTTTGTGGGAATGGACTGCTGGGCCTGTTGGGATTCTTGTTTGGAGTTGAACTTGGGTTGAATGTTGTAATTGTTATTGGTATTGAATGTATTGAATTGGGCTGCTGGGAATAAGAACTGGAATTGGAGTGGACTGCCTCATTTGGTTTCAATTTGATCTCAAAATGAATTAAGGATAAGGTGAGAAAGTGGCTAGCATTGCAATTTCACAATAGCCAAATGAATTTCAATTGTAACCAAATTGAATTTAATCGGTGAATTTGATCGACATTTAAACAAGACGATTTTTCATAAATTAATGAAGGAGCTTCTTAGTCTTAACGAAATAAGATAATTAATTTGATTATAAAATAATTAATTTAATTACAAAGTAATTAACTCAAAATTATAACTATAATTTAAACTAAATTAAATTAATAAAATATTTAACTAAAATGTAAAATCTTTTGTGATGATTTTCAAATATTCTTAAAATATACTAATTATATACATAATTATAAAAACACATATATTATTTAAAAAATATGAAAATGATACAACTATTTAAAATCACTTGCAAACTATATCATTTTTTTTTTTTTGAAATTTTATAAAACTAATTATTTTATTCGTTCGAAACTAAAGAAGCTCGATGATTAATCTATAATATGGAGGTAAAAAATTGGGTGTCAACAATAATAACCTTAGTGGAGAAAGAGGGTTGGTCACAATTAGTAAGGGTCTCGTGTGACATTTTAATTCACATCACCCAAGGAAGAATACGAATTCATACGTGTGGACATATAATCAAGGAAACTGATAAAACGACATGTAGATGTTGAACACTCTATTTATCCGAACGAGTGAAATATCAAAATAACAGAATCATGAAAATAATTCAGCTGTGATCCCAATGCCTTTCACTAAAGGTCTTTCTAGCATGAGAATAGGAAAATATCACATTTGGCGTTTTAGGAATTTCCCAGGAGTGGTGCTAAAATGAGGGACGTAGCTTCGCCTTAACATACCTTTTCAATGAACGCTCGAATGGCCGTAGCTTCTTCACGAAAGTTGTTCCTTACGTCCTAAACTTCGCAAACACTATATATACACAACTGGTACACACCTATAAACAGTTCACAATTGTTCTTAAATCGGCAGATTGCCAAATGGCCTCAACTTGACGAAATGTCCGTAGAACTTCATAAAAACAATCATAAAAGAGTCCCGAGATGATTACCTTAGTTAACCAAGTGTAAACCTTGAAGAAACTCCAATAACTACAAATTTATATCTTCAAAAACTTGCTCCAAACGCAGCTAATAGAAGGGAAAAACGATTACCACGTGTAAAAATCACGTTTCTAGGCACGGGGGAAATCTTTAATGGTAGAAATCGTCAAAAACTTACCTTCATCATGAAAGTACTCCATAGGAACCTTCTCTTAATCTTTATTTCTGGTTTGGAAGTAAAATGAAATGTTTTCATGGCTTAAAACGTTGAGTAAGCTGACATACCACATTTTTAACCCGACCCGGATTCTGCCCTGACAGTCCGTAGTAAAACCCTCATAACTTTTTACTCCGATGTCGGTTGGATACGGGGTTTTGTGCGTTGCAAACTAGACTCGTAGGCCTTCGATTTAATGGGTGATAGGCTTTCTAACTCTTTGTATATTGGGAGAAAACATCCAAGACATTTGACCCAAAGTTAAGAAAATATTATTAGAGAAACTTCGATAACTTTTGGCGACTTTAGTTTCACTAATTTTCTTGACGTCCAAACATAACATACGACCCTTGTGCTATTATAATGCCTCATAACACACTATTCTTAGCATGTTTTACACTCATAGGCTTATCCACTAGGTATGGGACAAGTTAAACCTTTCAAACGGGCAAAGTTCTACTCGAGCCATTTCTTTTCTCATGAACTTTGTTTGAGGGGTTCTTTTGACCTAAAACTTTAGTTTAGTTCCTTTATATTGCCACCTACTTGCAATATTAATCTCCAATGTACGATACAAAGTCATATACACCTCATATAAGCATGCCATACTACGCCACATATATTATGTACGATTAGAGTAAAACTATGGGATCTTACAATTTGGTACTAAACTAAATGTTCAAAAACATATTTATAGTTGCCAAAAATGTGTTGCGAAGAGTCACTTGGCGAAGTAAGTCGAGCTCACCGAACCATTCGATGAGCCGCCCTTTGGTCTATTCCATCGCCCTTTTACCTTGGTACTCAACATCCTCCTGGTCTGTAGCTTTGAGCGATCTAGCACTGCTTCGTGGAACTACTCGGTGATCCGTCGACTGCTCTTTTTCATCGCCAACTTGGTTCTTTCCTTTAGGGATTTGGCCATTGGAACTTTAGGCGGTCAAATAGCCATTCGGTGACTCGCCAAGTAAACTTGGCAATCACCAAGCTGCCTTTCTTCATTCATTCAGCCTGTTTTGTTCCTTTTTAGTTGTTAGTGTCCTTGCTTTGTTCCTCAATCCATATACCTGAACATCAAGGGTTTTACATCAGCTATTGGCACAAATTAAGCATTTGAGGACACTAATTCTATATAAACAAAGCCCTAAATGAGTCCGAATCTCGGATTCATCAACACCCCTAACTTAAACTTTTGCTTGTCCTCAAGTAAAATTCAAGTTCAGCTGTTCGAAAAGGACGTCTCAAACAGTGCTACAAAAGACTCAATCATGAATACACACAACAAGAATCAACTTACTCATGCAAGAATCAATTGTGCACTCAAAGGTTCAAGTTGTGACTCACCATTATAAAAAGTTCTCAAGTTCACAATACTTTCTTCAAATGCACGTTCAAGCTCAACAAAGGTACTCAAATGCCCTCATAACAAAGATGATTCCATATTCACACAATTCTTCAACAATTTATAGATCCGGAATCATATACAACTCTCACACTCACATACATGACTTCACCCATAGGTTTGCCCTTATTTTCCAATCAACATTCGTTTCAGCTCACTCAAGATCAAAAATGTCTTTTCAAGGCTTGTGACGGGGCTGAGCATAAAGGTATGGTCATTTAGGCTCAGGGGCTGTTATCCTCATGAAATGTGATATGAACATCGCTTTCCTTCCTTTTCTTTAGCATTTTCACTCATGCTCAAAATTCACTCCATTATTCACTTCCATGGAATACCGGACACCCCATTTCTTTTGCAACTTTCACAACTTTATTTCACAATTTTTTTCCCTTTTTCTTTTTGCTTCTTTATTTTCTCTCTCTTCTTTTAATATGGAGGAGTTCCATATTTTTCAAGTTCATGGATCAAGGGGAACTTTTTTACACTTCTTGATTTACCTCGTCTTTCACCACACCCTTAACTTAGGCTTTTGGCCTAAGTTGGCTATTCAAATAAATCACACTTTATGAGGATTATGGGTGAATGGATAAAGAAGGGTCACAAGTGCATCAGGTTTCATCCAAGAAACGGATAAGGCTCAAAGAGGTTTAAACAAGGTTCACACATCTCACAATGTTGGCCACAAAAGAGGTATATTGTCAAATTGTTTCACTCTTCAAAATTGTTGCCTAAGATCATTTCAAGAGCTTTTGGATCACTTAGTCAACCAGAAAAACGGGGAAAATTCTAGGTGTTATCACCCAAGGTTCACGGTAAGCTCATCTCACAAGGCATTGACACCAATATCAAACAAGACTCTACACTTTTGCTAGTGTGCAATGTTTATCACAAGAGACTCATTTGATAATCAACTAGTTACAATGAGATGCAAAAAGTTATGCAACTTCATTTGGCCTCATCGTAGCTGCGCATTTATTTTTGTTCGATTAAGAGCACTATTCAATCATCGGTATTGATCATGATCGATACTCAAATTTGCACAAGAACAACTACAATCACACACAAGAGGTGGCAATTTTTTTTAGAAGGGACAACAACCATTTACATTCATCATAAGGAGCCACAAGATCAAACATCCACAAAACATTATCAACACGCAATTCAAAGCACCAAACCCAATAGTATATACAAAAGATAGTCACAAGAGGCAGATATGAAAATACCTCACCCCACCACAAATAAAAATGCAATTATCCTCATATACAACAAAATAATAAAAAGTCAATAAAAAAATAGAAGGGAAGGTAAAGAAGGGTCTTGTCTACACACTTGCTCCGCCTGTCGGGGTATTAATGCCCGGTGCAACACGAGCAACACTAGCTCCACTAGGGCCTGCCATGGACGTCGTTGTCAGCGATGTCCGAATGACTGACTGTACAATCATCTCCTCTAGGTCTGGAAGGTCTCCATATATGGTCTCCTCTCGTACCTCTAGCTGCTCCTCATCTGTCTCTGCCTCCGACTCATCAGCTGCCATATCATCCATCGGTACATCTTCAGTGGTGGCCGGAGGAATCTCAAAAGTAGCCGGGGGATCCGTATCATCAGTTGCCTCCAAAAGTGAAGTGAAGTCTGTGGACTTCAAGTAGTCCACGTCCTTTCTCAAATCAACAACCTCGGCTTTCAAAGCTGTCACCTCTAAAGTAACCCTTTGTCGACTCTCACAAGTCTCTACTCTCACCGTGAGAGTGTCAATAGATGCCCAGAGGGGTGTCAATGCAGCTAGGATGGCCCTCTCAATCATCCAAGGTACCTCAGCCTCCAACCGGGTAGTCCGCACATCAATAGAATGGGCTAAGTGCCCTATATTTAGGATCATGGCCTGAGTAATCCTGGTGGGCTGGGAAGTAGTAGAAACACTAGGAGCTTGGGAGGAAGTGAAAGCAGGTGTACCTGAATGCTCGGAGGCCGGAGTAGGCAAAGATGCCTCTGCAAGTATCGACTCAACGTCAACCTTCGGGGATGCATCCACTGGAGCTGCTCTCCTGCTGTCTGCCTCCTCCCGAGTGTACTCAACCTTTATATGCCAAATGTCTGTGGAGGATGTGGGGGTAACCTTGATGTCCCTCTTCTCATCACGAGGAACTACTGCACGTCGGCATACCTCTGTTATCACGATCGAGAAGGGAAGGGACGTCTGGCGCTGCTTGGCACTCATGGCCATCTCCTGCTCAATAATAAGTCCTAAGTTGAGCCGCTTCTGTGTAATGATAGACCCTAGACTGTCATGACCCAGGGATACCCCTAGATGTAACACGGCATACTCGGCCCTGAAGGGGTCTCATACAGGCCCTTAGCATATAATAAACATAATTAATAGAAATGATGCGTAATTAAAACTTTTTACTATCGAAGTCTTTTCATAAAATCAAAGAAGTCTAGACATTGTCTCATTCACCATCTAATACAGTAGAGTATAAATAAGGGTCACAACCCTTTACAATATAGTCTCAAAAGATAAAGTAAAGAAGGAACTAGAAATGAACAACTCTTGTCCTCGAACCATGAGGAATCACCAAAAGCGTGGAGAGAATAAATCCAAGCTTTGATCAAGAAGGAAGCACACCTCAACAACCGCCCCCTACATTAATAGAAAATGTAGAAGAAATATGGGTTAGTACAAAATTTGCACTAAGTATGATAGTCATGCAAGAAATAATTGAAATATGCTAAAAGGAAATTTTGGTTGAAAGCCATGCATTTTACCAAGTTCAAGAACCACCATGGAAATAAGTGTAAAAGCATAAGATACAAGTATATTCAACATATTGATCATCTCAACTTAAAAGAAACAAACCATAAGTACCTTCAAAGCATCCTTGTGAGATGTATGAAAAGGATCCCATACTCCTGCCCACACCAAGGAAAGCTTATTAAGATATTATAGTTCATAACTCCAATTCTAGTTTATTCTAGCATAATGGGATTAGCTTTAACGGACATAGACCATGAGAGCTTAATCAAGGAATCCGGTGTCTACCACACACCGAAAAGGGGTTATCCTACTTGCCTAAGGTAGAACTATACTCTTAGCTTAGGTGGATCCACTAGCTAATGACCTATGTGGGAACATAGTTTATCGGATCAGGGCATCGCTACTAGAAAACCCGACCTCTACTAATGTAAGGGCTTCCATCCCAAGAGATTGTTCCTAGAAACCCAGCCTCTACTATCGTGAGGGCTTCCATCTCATATCACTATCCACTCGGTGTTAAGCATAACTCCCATTCTGTTTATATTAAGTCTTGACTTAACTTTATAATTATGGAAGAATGTCTTGACACTCAATCCAACAAACTCATTCTAAAGCTCCTAGATTCATTAGGTGAGGCTAGTCTTCAAACCTTAGAATCATCATATATGACAAACCTTTCACATCATATCATATTCATACATAAATGTTTTCATAAGGATAACAACCCAACACAACAATAACTAAATCATGATCATATTCACCTTACTCTCAAAGTGCTCTTATGGCCCATACATAGCCCTCATAATCATGCATAATCAACATATCTTGCCCTTTCAAGGCCACAAGCCATCAACATATCCACAACTACTAAAATAGACATAATTGATAGCATGATTCAAGTAACCCATATATAATAAGCATCATCTCATACAAATCCTTTTGAATTAACAATTCAAATTATAAGATCCAAATTTGGGGAAGTTTGGGATTACATGGGTTCTTGGGTGAATTCATCATAAATCAACAATAAATCATCAATTCAATCATAATTCATCATAAATCAACCTTTTAAAAACGTTTTGAGAAAGAACCCACAAGAATGAAACCAAACCCTAACTTTGGGGAAGTTACTAGTTTTGAAATTGGATTTGAAGGGACTTCTTGGATATAAATTATCCAAGAATGAACACTACCATACCTTGATAATGAGTTCTTCAAAGAATTTGAGTGAAATCTCCTTGAATATTCAAGTACTAGCTCCAATTCCACTCTTCTTCTTCTTTGAGTATTAGAGAGAGAAATATTGTGAGGAATATGAAGTTCTTGGGTTTTTTTTTTTTATTCTAGAAAAGTGACTTAATCGAGGGAAATTTGAGTAAAAAACGCTTATATACTTATTAGGAAAAGATTAAAACATTATGGAATCAATATTGGAAGAATAACTAGAGACCCCTAAAGTTTTAACTTAAACTACTAATCTGCGAGACTTGGCTCGCCAAGGGCACTAGGCGACCCGCCTAAAGGACCCTTTGCTCGCCTAATTTTCCAGAATGCGTCCCCAGTGAGGCAGCCTATTAAGCGATGGGGAG
Organism: Solanum gracilifrons; assembly: GCA_029582605.1. Taxonomy (NCBI): domain Eukaryota; kingdom Viridiplantae; phylum Streptophyta; class Magnoliopsida; order Solanales; family Solanaceae; genus Solanum; species Solanum gracilifrons. The sequence goes on along the minus strand of JAJOOH010009737.1, from coordinate 272 downwards.
GACCCTTGGGCGATGAGCTAACCAAGTATGCGAGCCCCGACCTAGCTCACCTAATTTTCCAGTAGCTAGGTCGTGGGGACTGCCCACTAGGCGACCTCAAGTGGACATGGGCGACTCGCCAAGTCCCTTGGGTGACCATGCTGCCCCTTCGCCAAAAGGTCCAAAGACAACCGAGTTTTCCTTCACTCTTTCTTGATAGTTCAGGCCCTTGACCTTCCTAGACTTTTACCCCTTTCATTTTAGTTCTAATTTAGTCTAAACATTTCCGGAAT
>JAJOOH010009736.1:0-18018 GCA_029582605.1 Solanum gracilifrons | reverse complement strand
AAAATTCAATGAAAAAAACTTTGTGTGCAATTATTACTTGGTAATTTTTAAAATCCCTAAGTAAATTATTTGAAAATTTTAAGCAATTTTTTATAAAAGTATTCAAATAAATTTGTAAGGTTGACAAAAAGTTGGTTAGAAAAAGAAAATTATTATTTAATTTTTTATTCTTATTCGTGCTATAGTATATTATATTATATTATATTTTAACTTATCATACAATTAAACACCAATATATATTCTCATCTCATCCCAAATTCATGAAATACAAGTAATATTTAATTGAATTGCCTATTTTAATTCAATAATATGCATATTATATGAGATTAATATGCTGATAAATAAAGATCAAAATTTTATTTTCTAATATAAATACTATTCACTTTCTATTTTATTTTCAAAAAAAGATATTGTAAGTATGGATTTCAAAGTACCCAATTAATTATTTTTAATTGTTAATTGACCTTTAATATTATTGATGCACTATATAATATATGATCAATTGATGTAAGTTGACATTCATGAGTAATTCATATATCAATTTTTTTTTCTGAATATATGTGTTGGTAAGTATTCAAAATTGATGACATTATAGTAAGTTTTTAAAAACTATTCTTCATAACATAAAAAAATAAAAAAATAACTATGATAAAAGATTCTTAAGCATGAAAATTTCTTCTTAATAAACTAATATATACTTTTTAGAAAATAATAATCTTATTATTTTAGTTAAATAAGTTTGATGAATTAAATAAGTCTATTTTAAAAATAAAAAAAAACTTCAATGACATGGCATGTCAACTAGGAGAGAGTGAGGCTTTTGAAGTGTCAAGTATATTTGGAGGAAAATAGGGATAGTTCAGTGATATTTTGACCCTAAATGAAACATAATTGATATTTCAAGGCAATTCCCTAAAGTTGGGTGACCATTTAGGGAATTGACTCTTTAAAGAAGGATATACATTTAAGAATATTTGTAACGACCCGAACTACGTTATTTAGAAGAAACAAAAATCCGAAAAAATTATGGGCCATTGTCCCGCCACAGCGGGCCAGTTGTCGCTAGGGCGGCGGCGCCAAGGCAGGGTAAGTTGTCGCCAAAGCGGGATAGGCGAAACAAAATGCAAATAACGCGAAATTATATTTTCTCCATCTTCCTAAAATACCTAATTTAGTCGTAAAACACCTTAGAAACCCCTAAAAAGCAGTTGCAAGCTTGGAAAGAAGGGAGAGAGAGATTTCTAGCGTGAAGATGTCAATGGATTACAAATTTTCGATCAAGATCACCGTCACAAATCTTGGAAACAAGAATCAAAGACCAAACTCCGTGCAGCTGCTTGGCGCCCAGATAGGGTAGGTTTTTATGAACTGAGTAGTTTAAATCTGTGCTCACTGCGTAATATATGTAAATCGATGGTAGGATTTATGCGTAGGCCTTCGTGCACAAAATGATTTATGATTTAAACCCTAGAAAAAAGCCTTAGACAACTAAGTAGGGCTGAGTATGGTCAAATTAGGGTTTGCATGATGTGCATTGATAAATAATCCATTGTAGATGATGGTTGTGATGTTATGATTGTGTGATGTATGTTTGTTCTTGCTTCATTATGATACATGTATGTATATGAATGTTGCATTATTGATCACACTTGTTGTACATGAGATAGATGAATGATTGTTACCAAGAAATCATGACTTAATTGTATGATCTTGAGGATATACTTGTGATTGTGGTGTGTTGAATAGATCGGTTGTCACGTTCCGGCATAACTAACTTGGATCGATTGCCACGTTCCGGCATAATTATGAAATCGGTTTCCACATTTCGACATAATCATTGGATCGTGTACCATGTTTCGGTATGCTAACTGTTTGGGTTTGAGTTCCATGAGAGGACCAATGATTTGCATGATTGTGTAGCTTGAGAAATATGAAGATGTTCGTTGTTTGTAAATATTGATAATATTGTACATGTTCGAAGTATGCATGTGATTATATGGTGGTGTTGACTTATATATGTTGCACTTAGTGGATATAGGTTATGACGGCTTATATTTGATTGTTCGGTGTGTTAAGCGAACTTGTTGGGTGTAGTGAAAGGGTAAAGTGTTCAAGGGGTGAGAAATGGATAGTAAGAATTGTTCGTGTGTCTTAATGGCGGGAAGTAGAGGCAGTATATGTGATGAAATATGCTTAGGTGGACTTCACCTTGGGGGGAAGAGATTGGATTTAATGGTAAGGAAGTTTGATGTAGTGTACTATGTGACGAGGAAATAAGGGTACGAAATGAGCGGTTAGTTGGAATGCGTGTGGGTGTAATTGGGGATTTGCTAATGTGTTAGAACGATTAGGCTAGGATCAAGAACCTGATAAGTAAATTGATTGAGAAGGTGGAGAAGCGAGTGGTTTTATTGCATGACCTTACTAGTTGGTTCTTATATTATGCGGTGGACGTCGAGTTGATCGATGATGCCTACTAGTATGTGTGTTTGTACTGATACTACCCTTTCTATGTCTTTTGACATAGTCTGGTTGCAGAATCGGTGAGGTTTCATTAGGTGAAGACGAAGAAATCTCCAGCAGCTTCTATTCTTCCTTATGCATGGTGGGAGCTGTGTCTTTTATTTATCATGTCCAGTTGTACTCGTATTAGCTCTTGTACCTGTTTAGACTAGATCCTTTGGAATGTTAATTACTTTACAAGTCTTAACTCGAAATTGTTTTAAAGGTTTTTAATTAAAAATTCCGTTAGTGTATGTTATTTCCGTTTATTTAATTTTCCGCATGTTTTAAGTTGTTGGGATATGAGGGTTCTCCTACTTAAATGGTAGTATGTAGGTGCCCGCACGGCCTGGTGGGTTGGATAGTGACAATATCAATATCGCTTATTTTGAAATGAAGAAAATGATGAAAATCAAAATTTTGTCACGTTTCTTTTGATGTTCTTCTCGTTGGCTTTATTTTCTTTTTATTCTTATTCCCCTTCTTTTTTTTTTCTTTTTTTTTTTAATACTGGTGGATTAATGGATTATGGAAAGGGAGATGGTTAGATTTTTATTCACGTTTTTTTTTTATGAATAACTTTCGCCAATTCCACTAGAGTATAAGCTTACGATATAAAAATAATACTTCAAGATCTATTATATGTCAAAGTACTTTTAGTTTTCTTAACATCTGTTATTTTGACACAAATTTTTTTGGTTCTTAAAAAGAAACCGTTCAAGAAGGTTCAATTGGTTCAAATGAATTTCTAAATTCACAAATTTATTAATATCAAGTATGTAAAAAGAACCAACATACATTATTTATGATAAAGAAATAAAATTATAAAAACTCCTTTGTCTTAGGTACACAATTTTTTTTATAAGCGTTGTTATTTTAAAAATAAAATATTTGAATAGTTGATAATACAATATTAAATTAATAAAAAAATTCAAAGCATATTAATAAAACATAATTCAAGTAAGTTACACGATCCTCCTCAACGTGTTTCCATTAATTGAACAATAATCATAATAGCCTTATTGAAGATATAGTATTAAATATTTCTTTTTCAATGTATAACATATCAAATATGTGGACCATATAGGCGGAAAAATAAGATAGAACATGAAGATTAACACGGATAAATATGACTTCTTTTTAAATAGTATTTGTCCTTTTCTTTTAGAGCAAGTATTAGGACAAATTTTACTCTATAGTTTGAATGAGAAAATTAATATATTAAAAATTTCATCATTTTGTGACATCACAGAAGGTCTAGTTATAACTTGGGCTTTCTCCAACCTTGTATGAAGACTTTAAAAAAAAATTGCACATGCTATTTATCAATCCACACAATATTATGGAGGCCAAAATCACAGAGGTATATATATCCACCAAATACTATGAGTTTTTCAATGGAAACAATACTGCTTTCTGCTCACATTTCTAAAGTTTAAGTCTAACACCACCAATTATACATACTTCTCCTTCTTTTGCACTACTCCAGTGGTGCTGTTAAGGCGCTACAGTAGGCTGGCAAATGAAGCAACAAATTATACTTTTGAGGCACGCCTCTATCAATATGTTCATCAAACTACATGTTAGTACCTGGAACACTCTATGAATAATATGCTTCTCTCACTAAATTCTGGACCAAACAGTAGTGATACCAACATTAGTACAAACTGCAGCAAATATTAAGGCCAAAGTGATAACAAAGATCCCATCCTGAGGTTACCCGTTTCATGCCAATGCTTCTCTGCCTCCTCTCCTACTATTTACAATTCCGATAAGTCTGCTCTTCTTTACTGGCTTACTCAGTTGAAATACAGGATGCCTGCATAGCTTTTGCATTCCCTTCCTTAAACTAAGTCTAAACACTGTGTTCTCAGCCTCCCCAGTGTCAAATCCCTCTCTAAACCTACTCTCTAGTGTTTGTCTTTTGTGAGTAACGTCTGGAGAGGTCTTCACAACGGAATCACATTCCTCTCCAGCATCACTTGTAGTACTTCTACAGTTCCAGAATTGCTCCCCTGACTCGCATTCTGTACTGTCTAAAGTGGCACTTCTTGAGAGTTCACCAGCAGTTTGTTTTTCGTGAGAGTAGCCATCCAGAGCTGGCTCTTTAGTAAGTACTCCATTTGATTGTGTTGAGAGATAATCTACCATGCAACTGGAAATGTTAGCACGTGGTGACTGCATTTGGCATGTCACATGTGATTCTTCTCTTTCATGAAGGGTCTTTATAACAAGTGTCTTAAGGAGGTTCATTACTTGGACTGCATGAATTAGTGCAGTCAAAGGATCAACCATCTGCAAGAGATTTACTATCCCATTATTAGTATATATGAAACACAATCACCTGAAAGCATACCATATCGTTCCTAATTCAGACATCTGGGCCAAGCTAATTATAAACAACCCTTTAAACTTAGTTTCCATCAAACATGCATTCGAGAAGGAGAACATAATGTAATAGATACACTTCTGAGAAGTTCTCAAGTACCTGGGTCATGTTAGGAGCAAACACCATGGCAATATTCCTTGCATTCATCTTGTTATAACGCTCATTATGCACAATGTCTGCCATTAAATTGATTGCCCAGTCAAGCAGTGCAGCTTCAGTTGGAGGAAGTAAGTTCACTAGTTGGGTGCACTCTTCTTCAGTGTTGCAATTCATCACCTGCTCTGGGGTTAGAGAATCTAGTACACCTGTAGGCAGCTCCCTAAACCAGGCCTGAAAGCATAAAGTGTTGGCTCATCAATTATATAAGAATAATAAAGACTATATTTCTGGGCCAAGTAGATCGTCACTGAATTAAAGGTTACATAGCTATTTAAGGGGTCCATCTGAAAACAAAAACAAAGTGTCCATAGAAAACTCTTTTGGTGTACTTTTCCAGCCCCTGAGAGACGTATATAATACTAGGGGAACTTCTCTCAAGAAATAAAGGCAGTTCATAGATAGATTACTAGTTTTGTAACCAAAAGACAAACACAACAACCACGAATTGAATTTACCAACCTGAGCACAGAACGACAAGCCATACTACAAAACCTCTCTATGACAGAAGTTCAATAAGCTTTAACTATCTTGACTAGTATAAACTTATATAGTATGTTGTCCCAATAGCAATACATAGTGCATTTACCTCATGTACAGAAAGAGTTGGAACTGAGAAACTAAGACCTAAGATATTCTTCTTCGGACAATAATAGCACGGAAAGCACCTTGAATGCTCATCTTTGTTGTTGACCAATTTCATAGTTTTTTCACTTTCAAAGATTGCACAAGATGGATGTACTAAAGATAAAGCTGAAATGCATGTTACGTTTTCAACACATTTACTTGATTTTCCATTCTTGCTCAAACCCAGAACTTGTATACCAAATCTTTGATGCTGCCAATTGTTTTTTCTAATCGATCCTGTAATGAACTCCAGAGGTAAAATGGATTTTCCATACACCATTTAGCATAACATATGCGACAATAGACTGGGAAAGTACTTTGGCAGGCTAGGCATAGCAAAGGTGGGTATTTGAAACTGGAATTCAGTTTAATTCAGAGCTTCAAAATCTTGCTAGCATCTATTCTAATTGTTAGTTACAACTTATAAAACTCAGTAACAAATGGAGATGGATGAATATGTTAAAGCTACCTTAATCAATCCTGCCAAACAATGAACATCAATTCCATATGGAACTACGCCTTTACTATTCAGCTGGTTCCTCACAGTTTCTCCTTGACTATTTTCAGCATTAATCCGGAATATTCCTTCTACCTTCAACCAAATGCAGAAAAGACTGCAAGTTTCAGCATATTTAATGCCAATAGCCATATTTTAGATTTTTCAAGTACAGAGAAAGAACAATACTTGCAGGCCTCCTTCAGTATATAGACGACTCTGCAGCTCAAGAAGTATTGTTGGCACACTGTTTCCTCTTTGGTCATATGAACATTGCATTGACTGGACAGAAACTCCAAAAACACTTGCACTGCAAAATACAATTAAAATGAGAGAATTAAATGTTTTCAGCATAAAGAATCAGCACAAAAAAATGAGCAAGACGATAGGAATAGTCAGGTGAACATGTACAACCAACAGTAGCTGAAACAATAAAAATCACCAAATAGCAGTTTCTAATGTTAATTTAAGAGCCCTGATGATAGTAGAACAATTCCTTTACTCACAATGGACAATTCTCTATGCTGATGTAATAGATAAGAAGGAAGACAGATTCAGCATTTGATTTTCGCTCAGCACTAGATCTAAATACATCTGAACTATCACTTTTCTCAAGTAAACTCAAACAGCATTTACGTACTCAATGTCAAACTCATTGAGACTATCTATATGAATCATTTGCATCGATTCCACTCTGTTCAGTCCAAATTTCATAAACAATTTGCTGCTCGGCTGTAAGCTAGATAAATCAAATGAGAATGTAGTTTTCCATAGAAGAGAAACTTCCCAGATCTGGGTAAGATAAACTCACCTCCTTAAACATTAATATTTCAATTAAATAAGAAATTGAAGAGGAGGAAATTAAAGAGGAACCTTGCGCTAGGGACTTTACAGGGAACTTCAGGCTCAAGCTCAATAGGCAAGCCAAGGAAGCCATTGAAGCGATCAAAGGTAACATGAGAAACGTGACAGACATCGGTGGGCCATCCAATGTCCATGTTAGCTACATCATCTCTATCCACACTGCAAGTGACCAACGACTTCCGGAGCGCCGTCACCAAAACCGCCAGAATTGGTGATTGGTTATTGTCATGGCTCTGACGTCCCCGCTCATCACCGGAAACCCGACTCCGTCGCTTTGGGTCCAGACTTAAAAATCCCTCTTCCCCTTCTTCTTCTTCTTCTTCTTCTTCTTCTTTATTTACTTGTTCGTAATCATAGAGAGAGGAACAATGGGGAGACAAGTCTAGAACTGATGAAGAGTTGGAAGCAGAAACCCGGCCAAAAGTATACGACTTAGATCGCAAAAGACGAGTCATAATTGGGAATTACGTACCAATTTCCTGCAAATAAGTTGATTTAACGAGGCTATATAATAATGAGATGGGAAAGAGAATAATATACATGCATTATAAATTTATGATTTTATGATGATGGAACTGACAAATGGAAATTGATTGTGAATGAGAAGAAGATAGAGCGAGGGAGGGGGGGAAATAATGAACATGAAAGTGAGCGTATAGGAATAGTTGTAATGACAGCGATAGGGGTTGGGGACACAATACATTATTATAATGCTCTGTCTTTTTGGATCTTTGTGTCTTCCGCTCGTGAAGTGACTTACCTGGAAATGGCAGCTACATATTAAACCCTTTTTGCTTTGAACCGACGGTGACCGCCGTACTAAGCTGCCGGAGAAGACACGCACCTATTGCTATGCTGCAAGATAATTTATTTCTTAGAAAAATAAACTAGGCTGAAATTTTCCAAATTATAATAGGTTTCACAAGTTTATATACATACGTATTTATTTAATTTTTTAATATAAATATAAAATTTACGGATGTCCGAAGTCCGAACTCATGAACCTCACCTAGCTCCGCCTCGACTCTCAGTTGCACTCCATGTATAGTTTTCGAAAGCTTGAAAAATAATTTGTAATGAGTAATTAATATTAAAAAATCAAATTAAAATATTTGATTATGTTAAATAAAAAATAAATACTATAGTAAAACAAAGTGTCGCCAGAAAATGTCAGGTGAGGTGGGGTGAGTTAATAAGGCATATACTCTATCCCTAATTACTTGTCCACATTTTTCTTTTATAGTTGTCTCTAATTACTTGTCAATTTTGATAAATCAAGAAAGAATAATTTTTTTTACCTATTATATTCTCAATTAAATGATTAATTACTTTGAAAAATATAGAACTTTTCATCCACTTCATAATTAATAGGGATAAAATGATAAACTCACTATGTCATTAATTATTTTCTTAATAGGGTGTGTCTAGGGGTGTTCACAGTTTGGATAAAAACCGATCCAAACCGAAAAACCAAACCAAACCGATAAAATAAAACCGGTTTTATTTGGGTTTGGTTTGGTTTGGTTTTAGATTTTGGAAAACCGGTAGTATTTGGTTTGATTATGGTTTTATTAGAAAAAAACTAAAGAAATAACTGAACCGAACCGATGAATTATATACATATATTTTATTAATATACATACTTAATATATTATTTTCATAAATAATTTTAAAGATCTTATATATGTTTTCATTAAAATTTCTTTATACTTTATTTATTGAAAGCAAGAATGTCCAAGGTGAAAACATTTATCTTATTGATTTCATGTATATGAGTGTCTGATAATTCTTTGTGGAACTGAAAATGTTATTTTCTCTCCCTTGTAGGCCAATATAGTGAATTTTAAAGCTATAAGATAGTCAATTCAGTGATTGAAAGTTTGGTAATTTAAGTCATTCTAACTATTTTTTGTTTTGAATGGATTATTGTCACTTTTTTCACATTTTGAATGAATTGTTTCTTTTTATTTTGTGTATGGTTAACAACCGAATAACCGAACCAAACCAAACCAGAACCGATAACCACAAAACCGATAAATGTAATTATATTTGGTTTGGTTTGGTTTTGATAATTTTAAAATCAATTAAGTTGGGTTGATTTTGGTTTTGACCAATAACCGATTTAAACCGACCCATGAACACCCCTAGGTGTGTCAATTCAAAAGTTGACAAGTATAATTTACATAAACCAGCTCAGATATCTAGGAAATGTGAACGCCGTGAATAATATAAATGAGTGGTGACCCATTGACTGATCATATATATAACCAACTGCGGTTGAACTAAATGCATTGCACCATAAATTACTCCCGCCATTTTAATTTATCAATTTTAACTTTATATGATTATAAAAATTAAAACTTTTATATCTTGAAATTTTAAATTAAAGATATGTAGAAAAAATTAATAATATTCTTTAATTTAATTATTTTTAATATTTCACGTGAAAATTTAAAATTGAAAAGTTGTTAAAAATATTTCTCCTTCCATTCAATTTTATGTGACACTATTTCCTTTTTAGCCGATCTCATGAAAAATATTATAGAAACAATTCAACTTTCAATTTACTATCTTACAGATTATTTTAAACTACAAGTTTTAAAGAATTTTTATTTATAAAATACATAAAGAATAGAAATTTTCAAACAAATTAATTAAAAGAGAAATAAGTCAAACATATTAAAGCGAAAAGAATAATTAATGAGACAGAGAGGCTAGGTGAACGAGTTGGGACTAGGGAATACTTATGGACGGAATCATAGCATTAATCGCACCTTCGAATAATTAATATACTTCATACCAAGTGCTATCATTTACTCTACTTATTAATAGTGTGTACTGTGTACTCCTCTACCATGTACTATAACAAATACATTTATTTTGTGTAATGTTTAATTTCTTCTGCCAACCTAATTTCTAAGGTTTCAGTAGAAGGAAATAAATTATTTTTTAATTTTTGTCTTTATTACGTTGAATTTTGATCTTCAAGATTTGTACATTTTTATTGATGACTAGAGTCGTTTGGTATATGAAATGAAATAACAAGAATATTTTATAATTTGAGATATTTTATCTTTGGTGTGAAATAACTAATTTAATCATTTAATATTAAGTAATTTATGAATTAATTAATATCCATATAAAATAGTCATGTGTTCTAGCCTAGAGATGTTATTTGTATCCCTCGTATCAGACAAATCCATCAAGGAACCTTTGATATAATACACAAGCATAAATTGTTCTAAGATAAAAATTTAATACTAGCTTCACATTTGTTTGGTTATCAACCTAAGGATAACGTAAACATCAAAGTTAGACTATTTTATACTAATCAGATTGTGGAATAATAGTATTTGAATTAGTTATTTTCGGATAAATAATTAAACTAATAAAAATACTCTAATATTTCTCAAATCATATTTCTACTAAATAAGATAGAGGATTTTTTTTTTTTTGACAAACAACTTCTTAAAAATTATGTAATGTATCGGCATTTTTCATCTTTTTTATTTATTCCTGTGAGTCGTGAGATGAGTTATAGTGACTCACAAGGAATTATCATAGCAGCACTAGAGGGATTTATCTGCATGCACTAGGATTAATTATACTAGGAGAGAATAATATCAATTAAAGTTTATAAAAAGAGATGAATATTCTTAATTATCTGTAACTTCAGTTGTTGTCTGTTGTTTGCAAAAAGGACAAAAGAGTATTATGCAAAATGTCTTCTTTTTGAAGCATTTGGCAATGACAATTGACAAGTGTGTTGGACCTTCTTCTTTCATTTTCTCCTTCACAATTTTCTATATTTGTAATCTATAGACTATACTTAATATTAGCTACTATAATGCCTATTTGTTTGCTAACTTGGATTCTTCCCTTTCAAATAGTAGTACTCAAAAGTTTCTCTTTTGTCCTTTTCAATCCTCACCCAAAATCTTATACAACTCAGCCAAGAATCTATCAACCTTTTTACTCCACAAGATAATAGGAAGAGGTTAGAAATGGCTTAGAAATGCCTTTTTTTTACCTATTGGTTCCAAAATATCATTAACGTATAGAAACGATTCAAAAATACTCTCTTTTCACTTATTGGATAAAAAATGCCCCTAACCTATTAGAAATAGTTCAATTGTACCTCCTAATATTTTTATAATATTTTAAAAAATTCTTTTATCCTTCAAATTTGAATAAATGAATTTCAATTTTTAAATTCATTTTACTTCTATTAGCATCTTATTTATATAGTTTTTTTTTTCATTATCTAACAATTTTAGTCATTTAAACTTACTTTATGCTAAGTGATATTGTATTTACACTCCGAAAAAAATTCAACAAAAATTATGTTACTATGGGTTTTTATACAACATATATTTGGGTTAATTTACACGTTAGTTCATAAAAGCAAATACTTATATTCGTAAGACAAACATTTAGACAAACAAGCAAGCATTTTTCAAAAATATAAAATACAAATCAAAAGAAAACTAAATAATTGTTAAAGTACAGTAAAAAAAATTATTGACATGTATTATGAGAATTAGGAAATATTTTGAGTCATTTAATATTTTAAGGGAACTTTTAATCTAATAGGTAGAAGGAAGGGCAAATTTGAATCATTCTAATATATTAAGGGTATTTTGATCCAATAGGTAAAAGGAGGACATTTTTTGAACCATTTCTAAATACGTTAAGGGCGTTTTTGACCCAATAGGTGGAAGAAAGAGCAAGTTTGACATTGTAGGAAAGGCATTTTTGAACGATTTCTAAAATGTTAAGGGTATTTTTGAACTTTTTCCATAATTAAAAATAGGAATTAAGTATATGTACATTCTAATATTCAGACTTCACGTGACATTATATTGTTATAGCCCAAATTCTTATACACAGAAAAAACAAAACCTAGCCATATGTGTTTGTTTGTAAATAACAATAATAACATACTCATTGAGATCACAATAAATGTGGTCGAGGAAGGATAAAGTGTACGTAAATCCGACCACTAACTTGTAGAGGTAGAGAGACTGTTTCAGAAAGACTATCAAACCTCTAGTAGTGTGGAGTCTGCAAGAGATAGCGGGATATATATTCGAAAGAAATGGAAAAATAAAATACTCCCCAGTTTCAATTTGATTAACCTATTTTAACTTGACATAAAGTTTAAGAAAGAAAAGAAGATTTTTAAATTTTGTGATCTAACATTAAAGATACGTAGAATGTAACAAAATGTCATTTAATCTTGTGGCCTTAAACATGTCATGTGTTAAGTTGGAATTAAAAGTTATTAAAAAAAATACGTTTTCTTTTTAAATTAACTGAAAGAAAAAACTAAATAAAAAAATTGCAATGGAGAAAGAACTACAAATTTTTCAAACAAGCTAAGATTGGGGCTTAATTATGCATCTTTGGGGTGCCCACACCGTCGAAAAACATGTACTAAGATAAATATGTGATTCGTTTAGATCATGAGCTGAGCTGACACAAAAATAAAAACAAAAAATGAATGTTAACGATAATTTTTAACCTAAATGACAGGTTGATTTTTTTAATTTATCTCAGATACTTCAGAAAATAGGGTCACATGAGGGCATGTGAGATGTCTCTTTGGGGACCCTTTCTTCTGTTTTTACTCTCTATATTAAGTCACAGTCCTCTTTATTTTGGGACCTCTTGTTGATTTAAGGACTATTATATCCTCATGAATTGAATGTTTCTGAACTTGTACATCTAGTGCATGCTGTTTTAAATGAACATTATAATAAATATAATTACAATGGAGATCTTTTCACCAATATGTCACAACAATATATCTTTTTGTTTCACTAACACTTACTAAAAATAATGTCTGCTAGGCCTTTTTCTTTCAGTCTCATGGCAATTAAAATCTTTTAACCCTACTACGAGCTACTACTATCAATTAGAATAGGGAAAATTGTATATAATAACAAACTATTAATTCAAATTAAATGCTATAAATATACTTTGATTTAATTGTACCATATAGCAAACTATTGCTATTTTCGCCACTCTCCCTGGTGGAATCTCGCTCGCCACTCTCGTTTGGTGGCAGTTTCGCTTGCCCTCTCTCGCTTTTATACAAACACAAATGTATAAAATGTGTTTGTGTTTATATAAAGCGAGAGGAAATTGTATATATACATATATTTTCGTTCCCCTCACCCAGATCTCGCTCGTCACTCTCCCAAATTTCGCTCGCCATCCTTGCCTCTCTCGCTTATACAAACAGAATCGAAATGTATAAATTGTGCTTCTGTTTGTATAAAGAGAGAGAAAATTGTATATACACATGCAAATACATATATCTTCGTCCTATACATTTATAATTATACAATATAAATATTTTCCTGCCCAGTTTTCTTTTGCCTTTCTCTCTTTCTCGTTTTATACATACACAGATTATACAATTGATCTTTTGTACACAACTGCTTTCTTTTGTATATGTATAGCGAATTATACAACTGCCTTCTTTGTATATGTATAACAAATTATATGGCTGTTTTTTTGTATATGTATAACGAATTATACATATATATGTTTGCTATGGAGTGCAATTATGCAAACTTTGTTAGAGCATACAAGTATGAATTTTGTGTTTGTTATATGTGATAGTTGCTCATTAGAATACTCAATGCACGTTCTGTACTCTTTTGGGCCTTTATAACTACCAAAACTTTAATTATCTAATAAGCCAGGTTTCTACTATATCCAATAAATTAATTAAATAATGTCAGCACGGAAACGATTAAAAAACACAATAATTATATCGATTTGATTCAATGTTCACAGAGCGTACCTGCACTTTAAGTATGGGATGATTGATTATTTTTTATCTTATTTTATGGACTATTGAGTCATTTAGGGTAAATGTGAGTTGATAATCTCCAATAAGGGAAGAGTGATAAAGTAAACTTATTATATAATCAATTAAACTATATATTTAGAAGTGTGTATATATATACTCTGATGATAACAACTAACAAGGATGAAAAAACAGTTATCCAGTGAATAAAAAGCAACAATTAGGTAAATAGTTTGAGTCATAGGTCTAGTCAGAGTAAATATATTAGGTTGAACCCAATTTGGATAAATACATTACCTAATAGGTTCAAATTTATGTAGTTTTCCCTGATTTAAAAACCACATTGACCATTCTGACTATAAAGACCCCAAAAGTAGTAACTAGTACTAGTATGTAATCCCTCCCATAATTGTGTATATATCGTGTATATCAAATGAGATGTTATAATTAGTGGCAGGTGTCTGTTCTTGGATTTTTTAAACCAAAAAAAATAAAAATTAGTCATGACGTCAATTACAATGTTATTTTTCTCCAAAAGAAGCATGTCAATTGTCATGCTGGAAGAACAAAGTTGAAAACAATGTTGTGTAGAAGCTACTCGACTGAGATACATGTTGGCATTGGCTAGTTTGCACGCACTTTAAACAATTCTGATAATATTTACCATCTCATACAAAGTATGGGTACCTATATAGTTGATTATTTTGTCCAATAAAGTTTAGATAAATAAGAATTTTGTTGTTATTATTGCGTGAAATTTGAACTCTACACTTCAATAATTCGTTTCTAACTTTATTTATTGGTGATGAGTTGGCTAGAGCAAATCTAGATTAATACCTTTTGTCCAAATATATAATACAAAATTCAACCAAAAAAAAAACCTATAAATATTTGTCATCATCAATAAACTTCAATATGAAAATCATAAATTTCAAATCTTAAATCTGTCTCGTTAATAAGTCACATCATATCATACATCACTTGCAGCAACACTTTGGTGCTGATGCATGCCTTCTTCCATAACGTTACAAACAAGTAATGAGCTTTTATTTGAAAAGACGGAGCTAGAGAGGACACTTGGAGAAAAGTCCCTTTGAAGCTACTCTAAGTACACACCAAAAAGGAAAAACAATGCGTCAACTATATATGAATGTTGAAAATGAATTAAATGATAAAAGGAAGAAAATATTGGAGGGGTTAGGAAATTAAAGTATGTGTGATTATTACGTAATCCCTAACAATATAGTCAATTATTAATGGGCTTCTCAACCAAATCCTTAGGGGATATCCGATAAAATTGGAACGTTACAGAAAAGATTAGCATGACTCATGCACAAAGATAATACACACAAATCGAGAAATGGTCCAAATATATCTATCATCTTTGTCTTAATAGGGGATTAGGGTCAAAAGAAGGGGCAACAAGGAGATCTAGAATTGATTAAGCAAAAAATTAACTTTCAAAGATAACTTTGGAACTACGTGAACTTTTTAAGTCCTTTTTCCTTTTTGGTTAATTGAAGGCACATGATGTTGATTAATGTTGACTTTTGTATAAAACTCGATCGAAGAAGATTTGTTTTACGAGCTAGCTGGATGAACTAATACAAGAATGTTTTCCACTATTATATAATATGATAAAAATAGTATGCTTTAGTCTATTTAATTATTAAAACATTATATATTCTCTAGTTCTGATCCATGAAACTATTGGAACAATTCTTAAATTAGTCAAGCCATGTGAGCTTGTTTTACAACATTCGTTTAACGTTAAAAATTTAGGCCAATGGCATGTCAGGGTTTTGGACAGAGTTTTGCGGAGTTAGTGATATAATTGCATTCCTTAACTGCGTTAATTTCTCTCTCCGAAGCATTGATTGATTATGCTTAGAGAACGTTTGAATTAGGTGATTGTAAATAGTTGATAGCTTAAAGTGTTGAAGTTAATTTTATAATTGTTACGTGTTTGAATAGAAGTATTAAATTAATTTATTTTAAGTGTTTTTAAGTCAAAATAGTTTTAAAGTACTTTTGAAATGTTTGGATAATTTAAAAGGTGCTTATAAGCACTTGGTTTAAAGCTAAAATGATAAAAATAAATCAAAAGTCATAAGTTGAAATTTCTAACTTATAACTTTTGGCTTATATATAAGTCAAAAGTCAATCAAAACAGATTCTTGTGTATTAGATAAAAAGTGTTGATAAGTTAGTTATTCATTTGTAAGAATGACTAAATTACCCTAAATTTTTTTGCAAAAAATTACAAAGTTAAATATTTTTCTTCCAAATAAACGGATGAACGATGAATATGGAGTGAAAAGGAAGTTAAAAGTTCTATTTAAAAAAAATATATATTTTTGAAAATTAAAAAAGAAGAAGATAAATTTAAATAGTAAAAAATACTTGGTGTTGATCAAATCAAATTTTTTTATAACCTGAAACGTCATAAGTTAGGGATGACCAAAATACTTATACCCATTAAACTCTGGTAAAAAAATGTATATTTTATGTATCTCTATTGTATACTCAATTTATATTCACTAACCTTATCTGAATACATGCAATATATGCCTAAGATACATTGAATATACATTTTGGCAACATCAGTTGTACTTCAAAGGCCATATTAAGTACTATACATTTTTATGGATACACTTACGATACATAAAATATACTCTGTGAAAGTCAGATTCTATATATATTTTTGGTGATTTCTTTTGGATGATAAAGAAGAACAGATGTACCAAAAACTCAAAACGAAAAAGAAGAAAAAATATGGTGATGATTCATATCCACTGGCCTATTCACTATACCAAAAAAAAATGAGAGAGGCTATTTTTAAACAAGCTCTAGATTGATTCATGATAGTTATTCATTTATCTTAAACTAGATTTTGTTATTTTAAGGAAACTTATTAATATGTACAGTTCGATCAAACTTATTAATTAACTTGATCGAAATATATAAAATTTATATATTAATTATGTATATCACATCTGTGTACTGCATATTATATGTATAGTATATATACATTATACTTAAATATACAAAGCATATACTTTTGTTAGCTATTTTGTAAATTAGATTACCTATAGACATTGTAATATAACTATACTTAATTTTATTCAGCCAAAAAAAAACATATTAATCACTTGAAATATATTTTTGAAAGAATATTAGCACATTTAGTCCCTCAAGTATCAACAAATTCAAATTTTGGTCCTTGTAATTTTTGGTAAGCACATTCAACCTTTGATCAATTGATATTTGCACTTTTGATCCTCCAAATCACGAATTTTCACCAATGTATTAAGTATTAAATCACTCAATTATTAATGCATTATGTGAAAAATATATTGTTAATCCATATTTGAGGGTGACATCTAAAGACTCTAAATATCATATATTTTCTTATATAAACGGATCAAATATACATGTTTTTTAATTAATTGAAGATAAATATGCTTATTCAAATATTATAAGGAGTAAAATAAAAAATCACCAATAACTAAAGGACCCAATATAAAAAGGGAAATCCTATTTTGGATGCATCACAAGATTTGCATTCTTGATCTTAATATTATGTCAATCGTGTAATTGATTTTATTACTACTATTATTATTATTAGAAATAAGTGTTAAAAACACACCTAAACTATCATCTCTTTTTGAGTTTCATACCTAAATTATTGAGAGTGTGAGTTTCATACCTAAACTATCACTTTTTAATTTGAGAAACACATCTCAGTTGTGTGTATAATACACTCTCTCTTTTATTTGAAAAAAAACTTGACACATGGCATTCCACACGGATAAAATATTTCACCTTGACAAAAAATTAAATAATAAACTATTAATATTAATTAAAAATTAATATTTAAAGTGTTACTATTCATAAAAAAAAATTGTTTTAAAAAAATATAATTTAAATTATTTTTCTTATCCCACTCCACCCCCCCTCCATAATCCCCCATCCATTTTTTTTTTTAAATCTTGTAAAAAATATTTTTTTTAAATTCATACTTCACCCTTCCCCTCCCAAAAAAAGCCACCCACTCATTCCCCCCCACCCCCCAAAAAAAATTTGATATTGTTTTATTTAAAAAATAAATAAAATTCTACCCCATCCTATTTAACCTTCCACTCCTAATTTTTCTTTCTTTTT
>JAJOOH010009735.1:0-15100 GCA_029582605.1 Solanum gracilifrons | reverse complement strand
GTAATCAACAAGAAAAGAATTATCAACATAGATTTAGTGTGATACTATCTAATAGGCTAGTGTCGATTGGTGCGAAGTAATAACTAAGCCAAACATCGATTATGATGTCTAATATGAAGTAAAGGTAAGGGTCAGTAAATTATACACACTTAGCCGGACCAAGGAGCGGGGTAAAATTCTCTGGATGCTGGACCAAGGATTTAGAGATACCTAACTTACCACTTGGCATGTAATTCACTAGGAAAGGGTTGTTATTACTAGAATTACTGAGTTATGAGCTTGTGGTGAACACGTATACCCTAGTTAATTTTCTCATCTTGATAACAAAAAAAAAATTGACTTTTGTTTACTGATTACTTACTGAATTAGTACAATTTGGTTTTTATAAATCCCCCCTTTAATTACCTGTTTCTGGAAGTAATTTGACTAATTGAATATAATTGTTGGTTAAAGTAAAGCCTAAACCATTTTCCTCGTGGGATCGACCCCAACCTACAAGTTGGATTCTTTACTTGATAACGATCGCTTATGCTTCTTTAGGGAGGTGTAATCTGAGCGTATCAAATTTTGGCGCCGCTGCCGGGGAATTTGGCTATTAGATTTATTTTAACTACATTATTGAACGTTAGTCAAATATTTCCTAATTTTACTTTTACGTTTTGTTTTTGTCTCTCTTAGATTCTGACTCTAGTGTATGCCAAGTACACGGAGCCCGGGCGAACCACTTACTCTGTACGATCCAGAGTTGAACACAACTTTGCTAAGAATGAACAATCAAGGACTTCCAGTTAATCCTTTCGGAGTAAATCTTGGTGATGCGGTTGAGTTACAATAGCCAAGAGTAGTTGGTGAGGAAAACCAGGGTGTTTAGCTGGAAATCCATTGGGAGATACAGTGAGGGTGCATGGTCCACCAGGCCCACGACAACATGACAACTATCGGGGCAACATCAATATAGCAGACTATGATGGACCTACTGTCCTACCTACTTTACCTCCAGCGGACACATTTGTAGTCACTAGTAGCTTGATGCAGATGCTTACAGCAAGAGGCTTACTCTCAGGATCGCCATCGGAGGATCCACATGCTCACTTAGCCAAGTTAAGGGTGGTTTGCAAAAGTTGTGTAGGTAGACCAGACTTAGATATGGATGTCATTGGATTACGAGTGTTCCCTCTATCACTGACAGGCGATGCTGCAGTATGGTTCACTAAGCTTCCGTATAACTCAATATTTACATGGGACCAACTGGTAGAGGTGTTCCGAGCAAAGTACTATCCAGTGTCCAAGAAGCTCAATCACAAAGATAGGGTCAACAATTTTTGTGGCATTACCTGGAGAGTCTGTGAGTAGCTCGTGGGACAGATTCACTGCCTTTGTAGGAGGTGTCTGAAATCACCATATTGATGATGAGTCGTTGAAGGAATATTTCTATCGAGGACAAGATGATAACAATAAAGCAATACTTGACACGATTGCCGGAGGTTCATATGGTGATTGTACATATGCACAGATTGCTGAAAAACTTGAGAGGATCTCTCGCAACAATAAAGCATGGAGCACCAGGAGGTCAGATACTGGGAGAAACACATTTGCCATTCATAATACAAATAACAATTTCGCAGATGATATTCGTGAGTTTATGGCCCAAATGAGGACCGAGTTGGGGTTGGTATTGAAGCATGTGAGAGGAGGAGCAGAAAAGGTAAATGATGTGTATTACTTAAGTAGAACTCCACCACCAGTTGAAGAGTGTTACTATGAAGAGGATGTTTATGCTGTGAATGATCAGACGTGGAGGTTTCCGACCAAATGCCCAAGGATCCAACACGAAAAATTGGTGCCGAGGTCAAGGAAACCAAGGTCGGAACTATGGAAATTACAGCCGAAAGGGTCACTATGTCCGGGATGGGAATTTCAATCGCGACAACAGCTACAACAGGAGAAACTATGGCAATAGAAACAATGGGGTTGGACCTTATGTTCCCCCTCAAAATCGGGAATCTGGTGCTAGGGAAACTGGAGGCAATATGGCGCGTATTGAAGATATGATGCAGAAGATGATGGGAAAGTTTGATGCAACTGATGAGAATGTGAAGGAGATAAGAAGCGACTTGTCCAGTATTGGACAAAATGATGATGCCCATGCAGTGTCAATAAAGCACCTAGAGCAGCAGATGACCCAATTGTCTACTACAGTGAACCCACGTCAACCTGGTACTCTTCCTAGCAACACCATTCAGAATCCAAAGAATGACGGTCATTGTATGCCAGTTACTACTCGACGGGGTAAGAAAACCATAGATCTACCTAGGCCATCTGTAGTGGAAGTTGAGATTAGAAAACAAGATGATGTGATAGAGGTTAGAGAAGAGTCTGAGAATGCGACAGAGAAAGAAGCGGAGATATATCAGAAAGTGGCCCCAACAACTAGCCCTCCACCACCTTTTCCACAAAGGTTAGTGAAGAAGACTAAATATGGTAAATATCGCAGGTTTATTATGATGTTGAAGCAGCTTTCTATCAATGTTCCTTTGATAGAAGCCTTGGAGCAAATGCCTGGGTATGCGAAGTTTATGAAAGATATGGTGACAAAGAAAAGGGCTGTGAGTTTTGAAGTATTGTAGCGCTATTGCTACAAGATCTCTTGTGCAGAATAAGGAAGACCCGGGTGCCTTCACGATCTCATGTACTGTAGGGTTGTTACACTTTGCAAAGGCATTATGTGATCTTGGTGCTAGCATCAACCTCATGCCCTTGTCCATTTACAAGAAGTTGGGTCTAAGAGACCCAAAGCCCACTGCAAGGCAGTTACTAATGGCCGATCGAACTGTGAAGAGGCCCATTAGTGTACTCCATGATGTGCTAGTGAAAGTGGAGTCGTTCATTTTTCTGGCAGATTTTGTGATTCTGGACTGTGAGGTTGATTTTGAAGTTCCCATCATCCTTGGGAGACCATTTCTTGCCACAGGGCATGCGTTGGTTGATATGGAAAAGGGACATATAAAGTTCAGATTGAATAATGAAGAATCAACTTTCAATATTTTTAGGTCCATGAAGCAGAATGGTGAGCTCCAAACAGTATTTGCTATAACTTACAGGATGGAGAGTGGGACAGAAGTGCAAATTGAAGAGCGACTAGGTGTTGAGGCACTAGCAGCAGTTATGATGAATTTTGATAGTGATGGCATTGAAGAGTATGATTAATTGGTAGCCGCACTCGATAGGTGTGAATACTGGCCAAAACCAAAGAAGTATGAATTCGACATGAAGAATCGCTAGTCCCCACCCGCAAGACCATTTATTGTAGAGGCACCAAAATTGGAGCTTAAGGCTCTACCACCGCATTTGAGGTATGTATACTTGGGCAAAGGGAATACTTTGCCGGTCATCATTGCAGCAAATTTGAATGCAAGACAAGTAGAGTGCTTGGTGACTGTGTTAAAAAGGTTCAAGCGAGCTATTGGATGGACTATTGCGGATATTATTGGTATTCCTCCCGGTATTTGCTCTCACAAAATTCAACTCATGCCAGATCATAATCCCTGTATCGAGCACCAGAGAAGATTAAATCCACTTATGCAAGAGGTAGTTAAAAAGGAGATCATCAAGTGGCTGGATGCGAGAGTTATTTATCCCATTGCACATAGTAGTTGGGTATGTCCTGTGCAGTGTGTGCCTAAAAAAGGTGGTATGGTTGTGGTTCCAAATGAAAGAAATGACCTTGTTCCAATGGGGCCCGTTACTCGATGGAGAGTTTTTATGGATTACCGGAAGCTGAATGCGTGGATATAAAAGGACCACTTTCCTATGTCATTCATGGACCAGATGTTGGATAGACTTGCAGGAAAGGGTTGTTATTGTTTTCTTGATGGGTATTCGGGCTACAATCAAATTTCTATAGCTCTAGAAGACCAAGAGAAGACCACCTTCACCTGCCCATATGGGACTTTTTCCTTCAAACGGATGCTATTTGGGTTGTGCAATGCTCCAGCAACCTTCCAGCGGTGTATGATGTCAATAATCTCTGATATGGTGGAGGACACTATTGAAGTGTTCATGGATGATTTTTCAGTTGTAGGTGATTCTTTAGATCGGTGTCTAGATCATTTGGCAGAGGTGCTTAAAAGGTGTGAAGACTGCAACTTGGTGCTTAATTAGGAGAAGTGTCATTTCATGGTTAAAGAAGGTATGGTATTGGGTCATCGAATTTCAGAGAAAGGTATTGAGGTTGATAGAGCTAAAGTTGAGGTAATAGAAAAGCTTCCGCCACCCATTTCAGTAAAAGGTGTTAGAAGTTTTCTTGGGCATGCAGGTTTTTATAGGAGATTCATCAAAGATTTCTCAAAAATTGCACATCCGTTGTGCAAACTGCTCGAGAAGGAGTGTAGGTTCTATTTTGATGATGCTTGTCTTAGAGCATTTGGAGAGTTGAAGGAGAAATTGGTTACTGTACCTATAATTATTTCACCAGATTGGGGACAACCATTTGAGGTAATGTGCGATGCGAGTAGAGTTGCGCTTGGTCTAGCATTGGGTGAAAGGCGAGAGAAAATTCCTCACCCTATTTACTATGCTAGAAAAGCTCTAAATGTGGCCCAGAAGAATTATACAGTGACCGAACAAGAACTTCTTGCGCTGGTTTTTGCATTTGAGAAATTTCGATCCTACTTGCTTGGTACTAAGGTCATAGTGCATACTGACCATTCTGCATTGAGGTATTTGATGGCGAAGAAGGACGCAAAACCAAGATTGAGTAGATGGGTATTGTTACTGCAAGAGTTTGATTTTGTGATAAAAGATAGAAAGGGGACCGAAAATCAAGTTGCCGATCACTTGTCCAGATTAGAGGAAGAGGCTATGCTAAAGCTTGGAGATAGGGCTGAAATTAATGATGTTTTTCCAGATGAAGAGGTATTGGCTACTTCTCATGATTTGATTCCTTGGTTCGCAGACTTTGCTAATTATTTGGCAAGCGATATTGTCCCCGCCGATTTGTCTTTTCATTAAAGGAAAAAGTTTATGCATGATGTGAAGAAATTCTTCTGGGATGAACCTTATTTGTATCGTAGTTGTTCTGATGGGATTATTCGTCGCTGCGTCCCCAAGGTTGAGATGTTGAGTGTACTTGAAGCATGCCATTCATCACCCATTGGTGGGCATCATAGTGGTATTCGGAGTGCATATAAGATTTTGCAGTGTGGATACTACTGGCCTACCATCCACCAAGATGCTCGTGATTTCGCCAAATCTTGCGATCGTTGCCAAAGAGAAGGCGGGATCTCAAAGAGGCAAGAGCTCCCTATGAATCCTATATTGGTGATAGAGTTGTTTGATGTATGGGGCATTGATTTTATGGGTCCATTTGTGTGTTCATATGGGATGAAGTATATTCTTGTTGCGGTTGATTATGTATCGAAGTGGGTGGAAGCAGTTGCTCTTGAAAAAGAATATATTCTCTAGATTTGGTACACCGAAGGCAATTATGAGCGATGGAGGTTCTCACTTTTGTAATAAGTTATTTAAGAAACTACTTGAGAAATATGGTGTCCGTCACAATGTAGCACTCCTTACCATCCACAGACTAGCGGTCAAGTTGAAATATCCAACAGAGAGATCAAACAGATATTGGCGAAGACTGTGAATGCTAATAGAACGGATTGGTCAAGGAAGCTTGATGATGCTCTATGGGCAAATCGCACTGCATACAAGACCCCCATAGGTATGTCTCCTTACCAACTTGTATATGGGAAATCTTATCATTTACCAGTAGAAATAGAGCATAAGGCGATGTGGGCAATGGAGAAGTTAAATTTGGATTGGGGCGCCGCATCTAATCAAAGAATGAATGACTTGAATATGCTTGATGAGTTTCGCCTAGAAGCTTATGAAAGTTTAGCCTTGTACAAAGAGAAGATGAAGAGGTATCATGATCAAAGAATTGAAAAGCGAGAATTTGTGGTTGGTGATCTTGTGCTTCTATTCAACTCTAGGTTGCGTTTGTTAACAGGCAAACTCAAGTCCAAATGAACTGGGCCATTTTTGCTCACAAAAGTCTCCCCCATGGAGCGGTTGAGCTTGAAAATAGTGATGGAACAAGGTTCATGGTGAACGGGCAAATGATCAAGGTCTATTTGGGAAATGTTGAGAGTGTGCAATAAGTGGTTGAGTCCTATCATCTTGATGAAGTCTCAGTAGTCAGGAGGCCTGCATCGTGCCGCGACGTTAAATCAAGCGCTGCTTAGGAGGCAACCCAAGATGTACAATCTAGCCAACGATAGGCTATAGTTTTTCTCTAGTAGTTTGCTTTGTTTGATTTAATCCATGTATCAAATTAGATAATTGTTTTAGTTTTGTACTTGTGTTGGCTAAAATTAGCATAGGGTCCGTGTCTAAAAAGTGTCCAAAAAATGTAAAACGAATAGCCTAATGTTTGCTACATATGCAGGTACGCCATGAAAATTCTGCAGAAAATGGTCTGGTGTAGAGGTCTACGAACCCCATCGACGGTCCGTCAATTCATCAACGGACCGTAAATGTTGCCCGTAGATCCCAGGTAAGCCTCTAAATTTTTCTGTGTAAGGGTGATCTGCGGACTGTAGATCCACTCACGGACCGTCGACGGGGTCTTGTGAGTCCAAACCCTAAGGCTGTCTGACCCAACCCGGACCCCTTATTTAAAAAAAATAAAATAAACCCATGTTTTAAACCATTCCACTTCCCTCCATTACTCCCAAAACCGTTTCAACCATCCCATAACCTTCCTATATCACTCCATAACTCCCCCATAATATCATCCCTTCCATAATTCCCCAAATTCCCTCCCATTTCGAATACAATTCATTCCATATTCCAAGGGTCCGGTGTTTGGTTAGTACCGAAGAGGTGATCCCTTAGTCTTGCTAAGCTTAGTGTCGTCACGCAATCACCCCATTCCCCGTTGCCTGTAAGGTAATAGACTTTCCCCTCACTTTGAATTTCAATTCATAGATTGGATATAGAAAGTCGGGAGTTGGGTCTTGACCTTGGGTAATTGTTAGAAGAAATTGCATGATAAACTTGAAAATTATAATGCCCTTGGAACAATAGATAGTGATTGTGTAGCCTTATTGTATGTGATTGTAAGTATAAATGTAAGTTTCGACTTAGGGTTCCAAAAGTTGTCTAAACTATTTGGTAAAATGATCATTCGGAATCCTAAGAATGAAGAACTAGCATAATTGAATGTTGAAATGCATGATGAGACTTAGTTAATGTTGAAAAAATAAGGCCAAATATGTATGATCAGAAATAAAGAATGGCTGAAACCTGGCATAGATGGCATTCACGATACCTCGTCTACGGAACATAGATCCATCTACGGACCGTAGATGAGGTTCGTGACTGGATGCACATGAAAAGTTTCACCAAGTGTGAAACCACGGATGTGGACTACGGTCCGTAGATCAATCTACGGACCATTCTGCACATCTGTGGTTTCTATCTGCGACCTATATTGTTAGCCCCCTAATGCACGGAAGAGATCCACGGACCGTAGATCAGTCTACGGAACGTAGGTCTCCTCCGTGGATGACCACTGTAGCCTTTGTCTAAAATTTTCTTGGGACTTTGTAACTGTTCGTTTATAGTAGTAAAAGTTTTTTTTTGTTTTTTTTGTTTGTTTATGGTTAGTTTTGGCACTAATATTGCGTCCACAGGTACGATGGCACCCAAGAAGCTAATCACCTACTCAAAACAGGGCAAGTCAAAATCTGTTGCTCCTAGCTTCAGGTCAAATCGATGAGGACACGGACACAAAAAAGGATCCAGCATACGTTCCTCCCAACACAAGGAATTCTCCCACTGCACCCCGTGTCACCAGAGGCACCCCCAGAAGGTGCTTCCCGACGTAGTCACTGTCTCCTAGTCTGATGAGGAGCACACACTGATCTGATCACCAACTTGGGTTGCTTCCAGTTCAGAGGAGGGGTCTATGGCCGGATCTGAGTCTACCCAGGCTTCAGGCTGAGTCGATCAATGCTTCGGGCCATGCCTCAAGTCCCAAATCTGCCCAGGTTTCAGGGTTCGAATCTGCTCACGCTGCAGGGTTTGGTAACAATGAGCAAGCAGCCTTGTCTGATGAAGACAATAGCTCGGAGCCAGTATCTGCTCCATGGAATGATGATCCTATTCTAGTCACCGGTGAGCTAAATAGATGGTGCGTAGAGGGCCAATGGCAAATTTATCGGGATGCCAAGATGATAAATGACAAACAGAAAATGGCCCTACTTATTACAGAGGAGCGAAGAGTCCTCACGGGGAGCTTACACATTGTCCCGGACATCCACCGGCTGTTTAACTTTCACAAGTGTGACTGGATGGCTCGAGACCCAGGGATGTATAGCGAGGAGATTATGTGAGAATTTTACGCCTCCTATGCTGCCACTCTCTGAGGGTCAATTTCCAAGCCGTCAAAGCCCCTAGTCCAAGATCCCCTCACCTCCACTATGGTCCGAGGGTGTCCGGTGGACATATCACCTGCCACCATCAGTCTATTTCTTTATGGTCTTACCACGGGTCATTCTTGGTCCGTCAACACAGCAGAATTTGATTACAGATGGGACATCGTGCGGAGTGGCGCTTTCCAGAGGAACGCTGAGCAGCAAGAGGCTATGATACTATGGCTGGCTAGGTACATTGCTGCAGATGGCGAGCGTGCAGAATGGGTCACCGCTCCACAGTTGGGCATCAGAAAGGCCATATTAAATTTTGTGGCCAACTTCTTCTTGTTACTGGTACGTAACAGAGTGTCGCCTACAAAAGATGACAATTAAGTCACATGGGACAGAGCGGCAATGGTAGCAGGAGTGGAGATTGACTTTGCCCGCATGTTGCTGGCAGAGATTCACGAGAGGGCATTCAAGACCTCCACTACTTACCCCTTCCCATGTCTAATTTTTCAATTGTGCAGGGACTCTGGAGTGCTGATCTGGAATTGTGACATGTTAGTCCACCCTACAGGGGCATTGGACATAGGCCTCATTCGAGATGAGGCAAATGTGGCGGCACCTCACAAAGAGAACCCCAGGTTGAGGTACCTCCCTTGGGTGCTGATCTTGTAGACACAATAGGGCAGGCACAGGGCGGTAACCCCAGAATACCAGATCACATCGATATTGTCCCGGCCCCCTCTTCTCAGGCAGCTAGTATGGCTCCTAGCTCTTCCCGGTCCACACCACAGTTAGAAGCTACTGTTATCCCATTGGCCAGAGTACATAAATTAGAGGCTCAGATGGCCACACAGCTGCATCACATCCAGTCGTGGATGTAAAAGTTTATAGCCGAGTCCGAGGCTAGAATGGAGCGAAGGATGGAGGGGATGATGGACCGGCAGGTCCAGCCTGTTAATAAGCGTCTTGATGCCTTTGAATTGTGCATACTCGAGCGATCAGCCCCGGCCATAGATCTATCTGCTTTGCAGGCAGAATTAGCCAGTCTCCGGACCGACGTTGATGCCATTCATGTCGCCCCTTCAGTTGAGCCTCAGGTTGCACCTACTACCCTGGCTGATGATACAGTATTTGATGCTTTATTTAGTGGGACCGCCAAGGAGGGGCTTGCGCCTACACATGCCAAAGGCAAGCGGCACTGTTCTCATCGCACTGAGGAGGAGAAAGCTCAAAAGAGACAGCGTATGTAGGAGAAAGAGGCTAGGAGGGCTTCGCTTTTCGACGAAGAGTTGCGCCAACAGAAGGTGCGTGACAAAGTTGCTGGGGCATCGAGCTCTGCCCCAGTTGTAGAGGTCCAGCCTCTTTTGAGGGACATTGTGAGCACCACTGATAGTGCGGTGAGAGTGATAAAGAGCACTACTGAGGGTGCTATAATTGCTGATGTAGGCACTACTGAGGGTGCCCCCACTATTGTTCCAGTGGGCTCCGGGAAACCGGACCCCCCTACTTGTTGATGATTCGTCGGCGCTTTGCTTCAACCAATCCATTTTCTTTTACTATTTTTGTATGCATTAGGGACAATTGCATCGATTTTTGTTGGGGGTGGGGTAAATGGATTGTGAGTGATAGGGTGAAGTCTGAATAACCCAACTCATGAATCCTCTCTTGGGGATTTCTAGCCTGTGTTTTTTTCCCCCAAGAAACTGTTTAATTTTTGTTGAACTGGCATGTCTTAGGATCGTATGTGTAGAAGCATAATAAAGAAAGAAGCATGATGGCTTATGAAAAATGATACCCGTCAGATTATGGTATGTATACTAGAATTTGTAGGCTACGATTAGTTGAATGTGTTGGCTCTGAGTATGACATAATAGCACTCAACTCGATGGCATGACTTAAGCTGAAACTTGAACTGGGTAATCTGATAATATGAAAATTGAACTATGTGCCAAGAGTGCGTGAGAATCGTTGAGTGTTCAAATAGTTTTTGTGCAAAACTAGAACTTGCCCGGTTAGTCCTGCTAGGACAATTCAATCTAGAGGTTAGGAAGTGATCATAGGCCATTGTTCTGAAAAGTCCACAAATTTCCTAAAAGAAGGATCCAACCAAATGAAACAAATGCTCCCTTTGATCAAAAACTTTAAGACTAAAATTAAACCATTTCTTTCTAAACCCCGAACTCACCTTTCGATAATCTACTATATTGGCCCCGGTCCCTACTTGGACATGTGCACTTCGACTTAGGCCAAAAGGCGAAGTTAAGGGTGGCTAATGTAAAAAGTAACTTCAATCTTAGCCCTGAACCGACATCAGGTAATGTGCACCTCAACTAATGGAAAATCCATAAGTTGAGGGTGGCTATGAAAGAGGAAACTGGAAGAAAAATGGGTATAAAAAGAGTGATGTGAAAAAAAGAAAAGAGGAAAGGATGTGACTTGTAGAAAGTTAAAAGAAAATAAACTAAAAGTAAAAAGAGCTACAAAGTCTAAAGTCACATCCGTGGTTGAAGAAGATTAAGGGAAAGAAGGTAAAGCTTATGGAATTAAGCACTAAATGACCCTGAGCCTACGTTACAAGCCAAGAAAGTCCTATAGTAATCCTAGAGTCTAGTTCGGAGAGTCTAAGCAGTGAAAATAAGGGCAAGCTTATGGCATTAAGCACTAACTGTGTTTGAAATTACTTCTGAGCCTGAGTGTTGAATAAATCCTTGTACCATGAATGACATTCGTTTTTTTTGAAAAGGGGATTTCGTTTGAAGTAAGGGCACTAGTTACATTGTCGGAAAGTTGGTACCTTGGTGACAGTGAGAAAGTGTACGTTGTGTGTCAGGTGGTCGATCTGTGTCATGGTTTGATCCGCATGAATTAGCTTGTCGAGTCTAAGATAACGAAGTTGCACCCGAAAAGTGAGGGGGGTAGAGAGCCATGTGATTGCTTGGGCCTGAAATGTTTGCTTCTATACAAGTGTCGCTTAGAATCGTAGTGCGTCGCTTAAGGACAAACAACAAATTTAAGTTGAGGGTGTTGATATACCGTGAGTTTACGGTATTTCTAATACATTTAACTTACAAGTTGTGTGTGTCTAGGCCCTTTTTGTATTGGTTTTTATTTTATTTTTATCATATTTTGCAGGAAAGATGTTCAGGCGCGGAAGTATGGAGACAGCTGAAAGAAATGCAGAAAAAGGGCATTCACGGAGGTGATCTACGGACCATAGGTCCATTGACGCTCCGTAGGTGATGACCTTAGAGCAGCAGGCAAGGTATGCAAGACAAATCAGGGAAATTTAACCAAGTGTGGAGCTACGTAGGGGATTGACGGACCGTAGATCGATCTACAGTCCGTACTGAAAGTCTGTCGTTTGCTTCAGAGAAGCTGAATTTTGGAAGCTGAAATGTTTTCTAAGTCCTAGCTGACGGAAGAGACTTACGGACCGTAGATCCATTGACGGTCCGTAAGTCAGTCTCATGGAATGAAGACGCGTGCCTGAACAAACTTTCCTTAATCTGTTTCCCTTTTAATTTAGGATTTGTTTTCTATAAATAGGGCATGTAAACCTCGTTTTTGGGGTTAGACAATATTATTCTAGTTTTACTTGGTGACTTGGGAGATTAATTTGCAACCCTAGCAATTATTGATTTCCTAAGTTCGTTTTGAAGATTTTGGCATCGCAATTCATGTTGAATTTCTGGGTTTATTTTTCTCTTTACGTAAGTTCATGATTCCTTCATCTAACACTATGAATTGTTTTCTTGCTATTATGGGTAACTAAACTTCACAACTAGGGTTGTGGGATCCATGAGCGATTAACGAAGGATGAATAGTAAATAAGCAATTCTTGAATAGTGTTTTGCATGCATTGATAATTCTTTCGTTCAAAAGTCTTTTTAACTAGTGCACGCGTTAGAACTTGCCCTGTTGCTGCTTGCCGGACCAAGGAGGTAATCAACAAGAAAAGAATTATCAACATAGATTTAGTGTGATACTATCTAATAGGCTAGTGTCGATTGGTGCGAAGTAATAACTAAGTCAAAAATCAATTATGATGTCTAATATGAGGTAAAGGTAAGGGCCAGTATATTAAACACATGTAGCCGGATCAAGGTGTGGGTGAAATTCTCTAGATGTCGGACCAACGATTTAGAGATACCTAACTTACAACTTTGCATGTAATTCACTAGGAAAGGGTTGCTATTACTAGGATTACTGAGTTATGAGCTTGTGGTGAACACGTATACCCTAGTTAATTTTCTCATCTTGATAACAACAAAAAAAAATTGACTTTTGTTTACTGATTACTTACTGAATTAGTACAATTTGGTTTTTATAAATCCCCCCTTTAATTACCTGTTTCTGGAAGTAATTTGACTAATGGAATATAATTGTTGGTTAAAGTAAAGCCTAAACCATTTTCCTCGTGGGATCGACCCAACTACAAGTTGGGTTCTTTACTTGATAACGATCGCTTATGCTTCTTTAGGGAGGTGTAATTTGAGCATATCATGCTCCTTCAAAGGCTTTTACTTATGATTTATTTATTACTCAAATTGTTTTGGATGGCTATGGTGTTTCTTTTTGTTTCTAGTCTTAATTACAGAAGATGAATATTAGATGAACGACATTCAGAAACAAGCGAAACAAAAACAACTATTAAAGGAATATTACAATAAGTATTAATACATTTTACCATGAATTCCGCACCCCCGAAAAATTGTATCAGAGCTATGGATAAAAAGAAATATAAGAAGAAACATGCTAGTAGAAAGTTAAGAAAAATAAGAAGAAAATTAAACAAATTATATCCAGAATATAAACAACTCAATATCACAAAAACTGATAACGACAAATTAGATCAATTAATAGATAATATATCTAAAACAAAATATAAATATATTCAATATTTAAAGATACAATGAATAAAGAGAATAACGAATATAGACAAAAATTTACTGAAATAATTATAGCAAAAAGACAAGAATTGAGACATAGGCAAAATAGACTAAACAGTAATATATTTGTAAAATATTTATTGTAGCATAGAGAAAAACTATTGTTTATCTACAGATACAAATAGAAAACTTAGAATATAAACTACAACACAACTTATAAATGAATAAAGAAAAATACGCAATAGATGGAAAAACATATGAAAACTATGACGGATTAAAAATAAAGAAAATATTTTCAAATCTAGGAAGAAGATATAAGAAAATAGGTGACAATCTAAGTTTAATGTTAGAAAAAGAAATGGTAAAACTAGAAGATAGTTTAACTGCTATGATAAGAATAACAAAAGAAAATGAAGAAATAGATAGAAAAATGAAAATTGAAAAAATAAAACAACAAGCAAAAAAGGAAGTACAATAATTAGAAAAAGCAAAAAATACTAAAATAATAGAACTAGAAAAAGAGCTTGCAATATTAAAGGAAATGTATGAAATTAAACAAAAAGAAAAAGAACAAAAAACAAAATTAGCAAATGAAATAAATAAATTTAAAGAAAAATTGTAATTAGAAGAAGAACTAGAAGAAAAAGAAGAAAATAACCAAGATAATCTACCTGAAATAGGAATTGATGAAATAAATAATAATTATTTAGAAGAACAACATTCAGAAACAAGCGAAACATATACGGAACTTTTAGCAAACATAGATACAAAGAATATAGAAGTAAATACAGGAGACGTAGACATGGAAGAAAAACCAAGTACATCAGGAGTAAAAAATCCAAAAAATCCAAGATACTATAATACAAACTATGAACAATATGATAGAGAAAAAACTATATGGATAAAAGATTGAATAAAAAATGGACACCTAAACCAATAACTGAACAACATAATTTTTTAGATTTAGACTGCGTAGCAGATATAAATAAAACAATCCAATTATGGATAGGATATATATCAAAACAATTAATAGATAACAAAATAGGAATGACAGAAACACCAGGATATATAGAAAGAACACTTATATGAACAGTAAAATAATGGCTACAAAATTTATCAGATGAAAGTTTAATAACTTTAAGAAGTAATAAAAAATTTGATGGTGAATTAGCTACTACAACTATGGAAATATTATATAAATACGAAGTAGCTATAAGAAATGAATTTAGTAGTATGACAACAGAAGTAGAAGAGAAAAATAAAGAAAAAATCATAAACCGGAATCTAATGACAAAATTAGCAATATGTAATATGTATTTTATAAATGAATATACATGTGCATTTAGAGAATACTATTATAAAAGAACATATAGCACAGAAGAAAGTAAAGAAATAAGAAAATTATATTTTACAAAATTACCAGAACCTTTTAATTCAAAAGTAATAAAAAGTTGGAATGAAGTAGGATTAACAGATACCTTAAGAGCTAGAATGAAATTCTTACAACGATGATTTATAGAACTGTGTGAAAAACATAAAGAAGAAATAAAAATGGAAAAAATATTCGCAAAAAATATTAGCATGTTGCAAAAATAAAATAACACTCCAATTTGGATGTACAGACAGATACTATAGAAAGAAATTTAATAAAAAATACAGATCAAAATATAAATATAAAAAACCGAGAAGAAGATACTATGTAAAAAACTACAAAACCAAAAGACCATATAGACCAAAGAGAAAACTAACGGAATGTACTTGTTATAATTGTGAAAAATTAGG
>JAJOOH010009734.1:0-15475 GCA_029582605.1 Solanum gracilifrons | reverse complement strand
GTTGCACTTAGTGGGATAGCCGCGTGATCCTACCAGTACACTGTGGTTGTGTACTGATACTGCACTTGCTTTTTCTTTACTGAGTACATGGCATCTTCAGCCGACTAGTGACAGACCTCGCTTAGAAGATCAATGATCGTTCGAATTCAAGGGTTGTAACTCTTCTTTTCTAGTCCACATTTCGGACTTAAACTTTTCTAGTTAGTTATTAGTTCATTAGTTGGGGTTGTAACCCTTCTTGTTAGACTTATGGATCTTGTTAGATGTTTTGGTACATTGACTTTTAGGTTCTAGGTGTATTTTTCCGCATTGTTTAGTTGTTAGATATTTTGGAAGTTTATGGAAACTTTAGTCTTTAGCTATTTAACTTGCTTCCATAACTTAAATGCTTTAGTTTTTGGATTTAGTTGCTTGGTTTGGGTTGTAGTAGTGGTTCTCCCACCGAAGGGTTAGTGTGGGTGCCAATCACGACGGTCTGGGTCGTGACAGTAAATCTACCGTAAAGACTATATTTAAGAATAATATTTTGTGCATTCAAAACATAATATGTGAAGGATTCACATTATTAAATTTTATACATGTCTATAGAACCTATTATCACAAAAATTCAGAATAAATAATTGATTTCGAAAAAAACATGATGGTTAAAGCTGAAAAATTCTAGATTGAAACAAATGATTCCTTCTTTTTTTATGAATCTCTACACACTTGTTTTCGATTACTATGGAATAATTCTTTTAATCACAAAATTAATATTTAGTGCTAATGAAACTTAATGCTTTTTTCATATTTTCTAAAATAATATTCACAGTATATCTCATTTAATGAAGCACTAAAAGATTGTAAGAAGTTTACATTTTTATTAACATTATTAAATTGTTAATAGATCGTTGATGAAACATCGAAATTCCTCCCAGAAACTTATGTTTCCATCTTTTTTCTAATGCATTTTCATTCTTTGATTGTCCACAATTGTACTTTCTTGTTTTAGTTGTTTCCCAATTATTTTGACATAGATACTATACTTTTCACATGTGCATTGAGTTGTTAGTTTTGGATTTTAGCTTATATTTTGAAACTTCAACTATTTTTCAATAATTATCATATTTTATTCAGTTAACTGAATAATTTTTTGAAGAAAAATAAGTGGTGTGTGACATGGATGCGAATCCGCATGTCAGATTCTTCATAATTTAATTTTTAAGATTATGAGAAATAGATCTAGATATAGATACAAATATGAAAATTCGACAACAAAAAACACTAAGAACTTAAAAATATAGCTTTAAAGATATATATAAATATGAGACATTTGTGGAAAACTAGATCAGATGCATCAAACATAGTATTTGGATCAATGGTATAATATTATTTGTTATTTGAATAAATATTGTATCTATTTTGACATTAATTATTATTTTACTTATTTTTTATTTTTATATATAATTTTTAATGTACCTTTCAAATTTCTAAGAGACCTGGTCTAATTTTAATTTAATTAATAAACTAATTTAAATAGAAAATTTTCATTTAAATAATACTCTAATTTCGATTTTTGGTAAAAAAGACTCCAAGGGCACGAGTCTCACTCATGTCCAGTCCAAATATGGTCAATTTACTTTGGCCCAACATTCAAAACCAAATCCGGCCCAAAACCATGACTGACCCGCCCCATACTATTTCTCCAGACCCCCACGCGCCCCTCTTCTCCATTCAGACCTAGAATGCAGCAGCACTAAAAGACGAAGAACCCTAGTTCGGCGCGGCATCTCTTCTCTCTCGCGAATTCATACACTAAGGCGTGATTAGCACGATTTCTTGTACGACTCAAAGATTTTAGAAACTCTTCGATGGTATTATGTTCTAATTTACCAGAAACTGTGCCTCACTGCGAGTCTGCGACCAGCGACATTGCCTGATTTTCACGATTTCTATTGACGGCTTTGCAATATCTCAGTATATCAGTCTTATCTTCCAAGTTTCAAGTGGTAAGTTTTAATTTTCTGAATTTTAGTGCGACGATTTATGAGTTCCATAAAAATATAGTGAATTCTATTCATCTAGCGGAGTGACTAGTATTGTTAGCTTCACTGCCTGAGCCCTGATATGCATATTTTGTTAGATCGTTTCTCTGCAGAAGTTGATATGCATCCCGTAGTTAATAGATCTTTGGCGTAACTTTCACTTTTCAATGGTGGCAGTGATACACAATGATATAGGATGAATTTTAGTTTAGGAAGTGTTATATTAGAATCACAGTAGAACTATCAAGTCAAAATTTGCTCCATTAGACTTTATTTTTTTGGTTATTTGATCATGGCTCACAGAAATGCTAAAAGCCTTGCAAGTTCTTGAGCATTAGTGACGAATTGTTTAAGCATTTAATAACTCATTTGTTTCCTCCTGCTGACATAACAAGTATCCGAGGTGATTCATTGTCCCCTTCTTGCTGCTTAGATTGATTAAGAAGGTTATGTGGCCATACACATTTTTTATCTTGAACGGCTAATTGTTAGATAAGCTGATAACTGGTGGCCTCCTCCTACTTTGAACAGCTCAGTTTACCCCCAAAAAATAATGCATTGCATGGGAATCAACCTCTTCAGGCTGCCCACTCTAGTGATAGACATCAATTGGTCTGATCTCAAAGTGCATTGGAGCAAGCACCTCTATACAATTGTATAGCCATTTTTGGTTTCTATTTCTGAGATTAAGTTATGTCCTTTGTGTGGATCAGAAAGTTTGATGGATTTTTATTTTCTTTGAATATTGGACACCAAGAAGACATGCAAACAACAACCTATTAGTTTGTTTCTCCTTGGTATCCTACAAGTTGTGGCATTCAAAGTCCCCTACTTTCTCCTTTCATGAGAATGTAGGCTACGATAACCCTACATCTCTATTCAGTTATCTTTACAGAAGCTCTAATCTAATGATAAACTAAACTTGTTGCCTATATTTTGCTTGTTACCCCAAGAGTTATGTCCTTCATGTGGCTCAGAGAAGTTTGATTGCCTTTTATTTTCTTTGAACATTGGACACCAAGAAGACATGCAGACAACAACCTATTAGTTTGTTTCTCCTTGGTATCCTACAAGTTGTGGCGATTCAAAGTCCCCTACTTTCTCATTCTCATGAGAATGTAGGCTACGATAACCCTACATCTCTATTCAGATATCTGTGTGGAAGGTACTAATCTATGATATAGTGAACTTCTTGCCTCTCTTTTGCCTCTTTAAGAGATACACCCTTCATGTGGTTCAGGGAAGTTTGATTGCCTTTTATTTTTTCTTTAAACGCTGGACAGAAAGAAGACATGCAAACAGCAACCTATTAGTTTGTTTCTCCTTGGTATCCTATATGTTGTGGCGATTCTAAGTCCCCTACTTTCTCCTTCTCATGAGAATGTAGGCTACGATAACCCTACATCCTTATTCAGTTATCTTTTCGGAACCTACTAATCTATGATATTTAAAACTGGCTGCCTTTTCTTTTGCCGTCTACCCCAAGAGTTCCTTCATCTGGTTGACGAAAGCTTGATGTCTTTTTAGTTTGTTTAAGTGTCAGACACCAAGAAGACTTGCAACCAATAAACGATTAGTTTGTTTCTCCATGGTATCCTACATATTCTAATGATTCATAGTCCCTTACTTTTTGTCCGGAAGCTCTGAGCTCTGATCATTTATGCTTTTGGCCTCAAACCCGAGAAACCATTACACATTATCTCATCCCTTTCCTTCTATATAGCTAACAATTAGCATTCACTGGTTGGAAAGAGAATGAGGGATTTGCTGATTGGGAGCTGTATTGTTGGAAGGTATGAAGTTTTGATAGACTAAAAGATAGAACCACAGTTGTATCAGATGGGAAGAGTTGTTTCTATAGCAGGAATTGGAGGTATTTTTTTGTAGAGTAATTATCCTGAAAGTCTGTCCATTAGAAAGGCTTGTGCATTTCTTTGTTATGTTGGAAATGATACTTTGAGTATGTTTTCTATTGTGATGCTTTCTAGTCTTCTGTGAATACTTCTCTCTTCTACTTTTCTTTATAGTTGTTTCGTCCTCCCAGAAAACTTAGGTTTCTATCTCTTCTAATGCATTTTCCTCTTTGGTTGTCCACAATCCACTTTCTGTTTTAGTTGTTTTACAACTATTTTGACATGAATACTATAGTTTTCCAGATGTGCACTGGGTTGTTGGTTTTGGGCGTTTGGCTTCCATTTTGGGACTTTAACTATTTTCAAATAATTACCATGTTTTATTTGGTCAACTGAATAGTTTCCTGGTTTATCATTAAAAATAGGAGAACTGTCTTAAAAAAGTTGTAATCTTTCCAATCTACATAATCAAAGACACCTCGGCTTTTATTTTTGCGCTGCAGTTTTCCAACTTTTGAAGATAATCTTCCACAAAGAGCAGTAGGATGGGGTGAAAAGGCTTGATAAAAAAAGGATGGAGTGAAAAGGATAATTGTATATGGCATGTTCTCTTCCCTTCATGGAAGAAGTTGGCTGTATAAGTTCTATAAAACGGCAAAATATATTTATCAATCTACTGAAGTAGAAGCTAGATATTTTTTGTCTTAACATAAAAGACTTTCCTGATTATGAAAGCATTGGAACTTTGAAGTCATTATTTCCATCCCCCATCCCTACCTTTTTTGACAGAAGAGGGAAATCCATTACCTGTCACTTAAACAATATATGCACTTCACAGACTTTGCTGTGATTGCATGTCAAGATGGATAGATCACATCAAAACCCCTATAGTCTGGAAAAAAATGATAACAGAAAATATTGAGTGATTGTTTGTTATATCCCATTCTCCTACAATGTTTGTGTGATGAATATTTTCCTTCTTCAAAGTGGAAAAGGAGGCTACAATCACACGTACATCCTCTTTAGCCTGTCGCTGTATAATTTTGTGAAATATGGAAAGCTGTAGAGACTCTTCTCTTT
Source organism: Solanum gracilifrons (assembly GCA_029582605.1). Taxonomy (NCBI): domain Eukaryota; kingdom Viridiplantae; phylum Streptophyta; class Magnoliopsida; order Solanales; family Solanaceae; genus Solanum; species Solanum gracilifrons. Next base: position 10,518 of record JAJOOH010009734.1, on the reverse strand, counting down.
TCCAATTTGTGGGTCTTTTGTTCATACAGTACAATTGGACAAAAAGGAATGCAAAATATACCAAGTGATTGTTTGCTGTATCCTGTTGTCCTACAGCATATGAGTGATGAACAGTCTCCTTCTTTAGAGTGGAAAAGGAGGCTACAATTACTCGGACAACCTATTTACATGTTGCTATAATTATCTATATGCAATAGCTGTAAAAATCCTTTGCCTCCTCATTCTGGGGCTATATTGTCTGTGCCGTACAATTGGACAAAAAAGATTACAGAAAATACGGAGTGATTGTTTGCTGTATCCAGTTGTCCTATAAAGTTGAGTGATGAACAGTCTCCTTCTTCAAAGTGGAAAAGGAGGCTACAATCATTCGCACATCCTCTTAGCTTGAGGCTCTGGCTCATTTTTGTTTTCCTTCACTACTTTATGTACTTGTTCCTTGTTTTATGGGGTTCTTGGTAGGAATTTTAGTTCTGAAGCACGATATCAGACATTTACTTGCATGTTTGAAGCTAGGTGATGTCAAAATGAGTTTGTTGAGATGACCATTGAGACTTTGGAATTATGATATGATGAATTGTAGTTTTTGAACTGTTTTTTATGGTTACCGGTTAAGGTCGACTCTCACTCAGTTCTCCTTTTTTTCCAAAAACGAAAGCAGAACACCTCATCCACGGAGCATAATCGCCAACAATAAAACCTCCTAAGGTTCAGACTTGCATAAATGCAGCAATCAACACTACCAACACACACAGCGGCGGTACAAGGAGCTGCAGCTGCAGAGTCCAATGAGGTGAGTGGAGATGCGCCGCCAAAGCAGGTGGCAATGGCACTGGAGCGGCTGGGGCAGGCGAGTCGACTCATAGCTGATATTAGAATTGGCGCAGATCGGCTGTTGGAAGCCCTATTCGTGTCGGCTCAGCGGCAACACTCTTCGAAACCTTTGCATCTTATCCACAAAGAAGAAGCTTCCATGAGACAACACCTTCAAGACCTTCGCTCTGTTGGAAGACAGTTAGAAGATTCTGGTGTTCTCAATGATTCCCTCCGATCACGAAGTAATTCATGGGGCCTCCACATGCCTTTGGTTTGTCCGGATGGTGCTGTTGTTGCATATGCATGGAAGAGACAACTTGCTGGTCAGGCTGGTGCATCTGCAGTTGATAGGACCAGGTTAGCTCTCAAGGCCTTTAATGGTCAGAAAAGACGATTTTTCCCCCACCTTGATACCAATTGTGGTGGGGAGGGTGTGACAAAGAAACTTCGTGGTCCTCCATCAAGTGATCAAGAAGAAACTTGTGAACTGAAAACAGCGTCTGAAGTTTTGACACATCTAAAAAAGGAGGTCCCAAATGTAATAACTTTCTCTTACCAGCGTTTGGATTGGTTGATGCGAGCTACCTCATTGCCCTCTTTGACCAGTGAAAATTCTATTGAATTATCGAAAGAGAATACTTTCCAAAGCACGAGAACATTAAGACAAGGATCATCTGATGATGATGTTTCAGACAAGGTTGCTATAATTGAATTGTTGATTCCTTCTGTTTTTAGAGCCATAGTATCAGTTTCCCCTGCTGGTTCCTTGGATGCCGATGCTGTAGCATTCTTCTCGCCAGACGAGGGTGGTAGCTACATACATGCGAGGGGATTTTCAGTTCATCATGTATTTAGGCACATGACAGAGCATGCTGCTATGGCTTTACAGCATTTTACAGGTGTGGGTACGGAGACAGCCTTACTTTCTTTGCTGTTGTGGGTTTGCAGCTACCAGACTTTGCTCTCGAAAGCTTGCAGCAAGTGTAGCCGTCTACTATCAATGGACAAAGAGTCTGCTGTGCTACTGCCTCCTGTTTATCGCCCTTACCGAAATTTTTCTGCTGGAAAATTCTTGTCAAAAGAGGACCAAAGTGTGGATTCTAGTCAGTGTTTTCACATCGACTGCTTTTCTGAGGAAGCATAGAAAATCAGCTTTCTGACACACCATTGTACAAAGAAATTCCGAATCTATAAATAGGCTTTCAACATTTTGGACCTCTTTCCCATCCAGGTTTTGTACTTTCGTTTTTCTTGCATTTAAACTTGAAGATACTAAGAAATGTGAAATTTATACTCTGTTCAACAAAAAAATAGGAAAAAGGTACTTTGGTTATTATAATAGTGTATAGTATGTAGGCTGAGGATAACCAAGTTTCTTTGGATTGTATTTGTAACACCAAACTTTTGATTACTTACGTTGAAGTTTCTTTTTGTGGTCTTTAAAAATCATTGACAAACCTATACTAGTTAATTTTTCGCAAGTCACTAACTAAAGAAGGTTAGCAGAAAGTCATTTATTTCCAAAAGAAGAAAGATCTTTTTTTTTCTGGTTATAATTAATTTATTCATGAAATCTAAGACTTGTTTTTAGCATTTCTAGATTGGTCTAATAATAAATGGGATTTAAAATAGGAAAATTTGAATAACAATTAACAAGTCTTATTTTCCTCTGTTTGATGGACTTTTACATCTTGTTCCATAATTCTCCAAGACTTATTTATAAAGAGAGAAAAAGAATTAACAGACTTGCCAAACATAAATTCAAATTGGTTCTTTATATGTCCTACTCTTTGCATTCCAATTTTCATCATAAACATAATTGGTGCACACAAATTACTGCGGGTATCTTACGTAAATGTACCGCACATCAATTTCTTTTTACAGTTAAATGGCCATATGTTATATATCTATATCATATACTCCCTATAACACACAAAAACCAAATAGAGACAAAATAACTATTAATTCGAATATCAATTTAATGGATAACAAATTTATCGAAGGAAATATAAAAAAATCAAATTTTAAAAATTGGAAAGAACAAAAAAAAAAAAAAAAGGAATGGAGACCAAAAAATAACTCCTTCGGTCATGTTTTAACCCAAAAACACTCAAACTTCACCTAAATATCATCAAATTATTAAATTATTTCTTATAAGAAAAAAAAGTATTTCAACTTTGCGTAAACAACAATTCTATAATAATTTTATTTAGAACCTTATTAGGAAATGACGCAATAAATAATTAGACGATGAGGTGTCCGGTTCTTCAAAATTCCACTGTTCCACCACGTGTCCTTTGAGTCAAAACTCAAAACAGTGAGAGCCACCTGCTGTCACGTGACATTCACGTGATTCCCGTTGTTACCTAGAACCACGACAAAGCGGCGTCAACAAACGGAGAATACGCCGTTAAATACTTTTTTTTTTGGTATCCGATTTTCAAATTGAAGTTCGACTATTTTAAATTTAACTGGATAGAACTCCATTCGAGGAAGGTAACTTTCCACCGAAAGGTTGAACCCGAGCATTTTAATTAAAGAGGAATAACTCATCCACTGCATCACGTCTGTTGACGGTATTAAATCCTCTCACCAACACCAATAACTGTTGTTTTTTCCTGAAAGAACCACGCGTCAAAGCATCAAACAGTGGCCCCCACAAAGCAAGCTCAGCACATTATGGGCCTGACACGTTGAAAGGTAGACTCCAAAAGTCCTTTAATTAATTAACAATGGTTTCTCTGATTAATCATGATTACGATATTACTGTCTTCACTAATTTACCCTCGTGATGTGGCTTAATTACGAGCTTGACCTTACCTTTTATTTTTTGGGAAACTAAAGGTGAACCTAGGGGTTTTGGTGAGTGATGACTTTTTGTGTAGATAAGTAATCTCATTTCCTATTTCAACATCACTCACTAAGGGCCTGTTTGGAAGGACACCCTGGTAATTGAATTTGGTGTAATTGGTGTAATTACATTGTCTTGTCCTATTTGGAAAGACATGTAATTACTTGGTCAGCAGGTAATTGGTGTAATTGGCAGGAGGTAATTACACTCTACAATTCACAGGCAGAGACTGTGAATTGCTGGTAATTACATGGTGTAATTACCACATGATTACTTTTTAATTTTTTTTTTTTTTATTTCTATTTTAATTTTTTTACTTCTATTATTTTAAGTTCTTTTTTTAACTTTATTATTCTAAAAATTTGTAAAAGTTTATTTTTTATTTTATATTATTATATTTCATTTTCTTCTTATTCTCAACCTTACTTTACGTGATTCTATGTAATTTTTTTGTATTATCTATTTCTTTATGCCATGCTTATTTTCTCATTAGCATAATTTTATTATATTCTAATTTTTAAATTAAAATAGAATTTATTGTTAAGTAAGTTATAGACTTATGCTTTCTTTATTAAGAAAAACTAAAACTAAATCATATTTATTGCTATGTTGAAATTTGTTATAAGAGTATTATGTTAAAATTTTTGTTTTGAATTTATAACTTATGTTATATTTTCAGTTTCATTTGTTTTAGTAATATTGAATGTACATTGCATGTCATTTTTTCATTAGAGTTGATAAATTATATTTTTGTCAAACATTTAATAATTTATGACATTTTATTTATATATTATTCTTTTATCAAACATGCATTTCACGATGTTCGTAGAAACTTCATACTTTTAGTTGGTACGATCAATTCAATTGAAATATATTAATTTGAAAAAATATAAATCAATTATTTTTTCATAATATTAGTTACAGAAAATATGTTTATTAATTAATATATTTTCAAAAAAGAATATATATCTTAAATATTTAATTTAATGTCATTTATAAAGTTTCTTATTTGTCTAGTATAAATTTTAAATAATTAATTTTTATTTTAAAAATTTATTATAATTTTATGATTGCAAGTGTGCATCCAAACAGAACATATGTAATTACGCTGTGGCATCCAAACATGACGTGTGTAATTACAATGTAATTACACTGTGACAACCAAACAAGTTAGTGCAATTACTAGGCTGGTAATTACTACCCTAGTAATTACACCAATTCCAATTACCAGGTGACTTTCCAAACAAACCCTAAAGGATTCATCATTTGCCTAAAATCTAAAGGTTCTAGAGAAGCTTACCATGAAGTTTTATGGTTAAGCGTTCAAGGTGGTTTTAAGTTAAAATAATTTTTATAGTATTTAATTAAGATCAAAAGTGTTTTTGAAGTTAAAATAATAATAATATAAGTAATAAAATTCTAATTTATGGCTTATCTCATAAGTCATGAGTTATAAGCTCATTCAAATATGTTCTAAGACGAGGAGCATATTCAATATGGAGAATTTTTTTTACTTAAGAGAATACTTTCCATTTTTTTCGTTTTTAGTTGGTGCAATATTTTTTTCACGAATATAAATTTTTTTTAAATAAAGAAAATGACTTTATTTTTTTTACTTACGTATCAAATAAAAAAAAGTTTGGAACCTATTTTTATTTTTTTTTGAAAAAAAAGCATTTTCCATCAAAAAAAATTTCTTTCGTACGAAACACACCCCAAGACTAAAGGTGTACAAGTAACTAATAAAATATTGTTTCTGTCACTTTAGGATTTAGTATATAGATAGCTTGTTCCTCTAGTGTGTCAATTTTATTTTTGCTTATATAATTTAATAATTGTTGGCTACAGACTCACCCATGTATCATATTTCTAGTTGACATGCAAAGTTGAGTTTCTTTTTTCCTCTATTATATATAATAATTATTACTTGATTGACTGAACAATGACTAGATGTTCACATTCATGAATAATTTCGTTTGAACTTGAATTTGAATTAAGATATTATCATAACTCAAAGAATAAAGTGTATCCAGATTTTATCACTATCTTAGAAATTAATTTAGAAATATTGTTTTCAATAGACAATCAACTCAAGGAACACTAGATATAAAACGAATTAAGAACATAATAGTACTAAAAATTAAAGGATTATTGTTTGAACATTTAAAAATAAAAATAAAAAATTGAAGAAATAATTATTGGACATTATTTTAAAACCTAAATACATGCTATGAAAGTGAGTGCGTTTGAGGGAAAATGCACTATTGAATAAAGTGTAGCAAAGTATATTAGATAGATGGGTAAATATAAAAACCATTATATATATTGGATTTTTGAAACTTTTTGACATAAATAAAGTCCACACATACATTTTTATTGTGACTTGTAGTTATCTAATTATCTCTTATTTTATCCTTATAGTTTTATGATAATAACTTTGGTGGAGAAATAAAATTTTATTGGAGGACGGCTAATGGATAATATATAGTGGAAAACAATTGTTATCTAAATAATTCAGATTAAAGTTTAACTTCCAAATTAAACAATAAAGTGTTCTATGAATATAGTGGGATCTAAGGGAGCATGTGATTTGCTCTTTTAATTTTATAACATGATATAATATGTAGCAAATGTCAACGTGCACTTTTTTAAAAGAATAAAAAGGGTGCCAAAATAGATAGAGATGATCACTACAAAAATATTGGATAATTTTGACTTTTTTGGCATTAAATAAATATTCAACACTTGCTAGTAATCAGTAATTAACGATAATTATGATGAGAAGTATAAAATTTTGCATATTTAAATGAAAATATCAAATTTGAATCTTAAATATATATAAAAAAATCATGTAAGAATATTTTTTCAATGATTTTTTATACAACACATGAATATAGAATCAAATTTAATTTAAGTTTCTATATAAATATTACATTTGGAGTGAAACCTAAAAGGAATGCTTCTTGATCGTTACCTCTTTTTGTTTAAATAATAAAAATTAGAGTTGAGTAAATTTTTTTCTTAACAAAATGAAGAATCGAATCCTCACAAGTCACAACAAAGTAATAATTACCTATTTATTCGTTTCTCCTAATTGTTTTACACTACATCAAAAATAATTTTTAACAACAATTAATTAAGAGCAACTTTCACATATAACAAACATAAAAATCATATTTATATGTTATAACTATAGTTTGCATAATTGCGATCCATAACAAATTTTATGTTTGCTATGACTATTTATATATATATATATATATTTCGCTATACATATACAAAAGAAGCAATTGTATAATCTGTTTCGGTATACATATATAATTTTTTTTTTGTATAATATGTGTTTGTCAAAGCGAGAGAGACGAAGAAAACTGGGCAGGGAAAGATCTGTATTTGTATAATCATAAGTGTATAAGACGAAAATATATGTATTTGTATATACAATTTTTTCTCACTTTATACAAACATAAACACAATTTATACATTTGTGTTTGTATAAAGTGAGAGTGGTGAGCGAGATCTGGGAGAGGGGAGAGAGGGGAACGAAAAGATATGTATATATACAATTTTTCTTTCGCTTTATACAAACACAAATGCATTTTATACATTTGTGTTTGTATAAAGTGAGAGAGGCGAGGAGAGACTGCCCAACGAAAAAGGAGAGTGACAAGCGAGAAATTCAGGGAGAGGCGAAATGACAACAGTTTGCTACGGGTTACAATTAAATCAAACTGTGGTTATAACATTTAATTTGAATTAATAGTTTGTTATTTTATACAATTTTCCCATTAATTAATGACAATAGTTTAATTGCTACTAAAAATATATTTTTAGCGTCAATTAACACTCTTGTAAATGTCTCCAAAACCTTTAGCGACATTGGATCCAATAACAATTAGCTAATGTCAGTAAAAGGTTTAGCCCTCTTTGTGATTGTATATATTATTACCGCTAAATGATATTTTTATTGTAGTGTTATGACTGTCATTTTAATTAGGGAAAATGATCTGAAAAATACATCAACTTTGGCCGAAATTGCAGTTACGATATCAAACTTTATGGAGGACCTTTTACCCCTGCACTATTTAATAGTATATTTTAAAGGTATATATGTGTCCCCGTGGACACATTACTATTTATACTGATGCAATATTTGTGATGTTCACGTGGATACATATATACCTTTAAAATACACTTTTAAATAGTGCAGTGGATAAAATATCATTTTCAAAGTTCAATATTATTACAACAATTTTGATCAAATTTCAGATATATTTCAGACCTTTTTCTCTTTTAATTTTTAGTGGACAAATTTTATATTGGAGGGCGGCTAATGGATAATACAAGTTAAAACAAAAATGGTAAACAGGAAGAGTTCTTTTTTAATCAATTTTTTTCCTACCTTGTCATGGATTCGTAATATTTATTTGATATTAAATTTAAAAAGTACATAGATTCTGTTTTGATTTATTTGTTTTATGGAAAGTATGATTCTATTGGTTTGTTTATATAATTATTCATAAGTGGATTTGACTTTTTCAAGAACAAAAAAATGGTTCGAAATAATATTAATTTAGATTAGAAAGATAAGTAATGCACTCAAAAGTCATTAACACGTTCCGTTGACAATTTCATTTAGGGAAGTATCATATATGAAACAAAAAAAGAGAGAGATAAGGATGTAATGGAATCTCCTTATTTTTTATTTATTTAAATGATTTTAAAATTGTAAAAATAAATAAATATTTAAGTGTTAACAATATATATATATAAAATCTTTTTCGATGAAAAACACCAAATATTAATAGAAGTTATTGCATAGGGAAAAGAATTTGAAAAATACTTTAACTTTTGTCGAAATTGCTATTACGATATCAAACTTTGGAAAGAACCTTTTACCCACGTATACTATTTAATAGTGTATTTTAAATGTATATATGTGCCTACGTGGACATCATAAATATTGCATCATTTTAAATAGTAATGTGTCTACGTGTGCATATACCTTTAAAATACACTATTAAATAGGCATGGGTAAAAGGTCCTCCATAAAATTTGGTATTGTAACAGCAATTTCGGCCAAAGTCGAAGTATTTTTCAGACCCTTTTCCCTATTGCATATGTGTTGCATTTAATTTTTTTAAAACATAAAATTTACGATTATCTTTGAAGTAGATTAAATCACGAATTCTAATTGAATTAAAATCCTCAATATTAAATATCATAAATTGAATTACAAAATTTTAAAAGTTAGCTTTTCATTGTATCCATCTCAACCATTATTTCATATAATTTAGCAAAAACGATTATTTTCTTATTATGCTAAGTTTTATTTTGCGCATTTTATTTTTCATCATTAATTAAATAAAATATATTCATTATCTTTTTTTCTTTTTTTATATGTATATTGATACGTTGTATTTCAGTTAACAGTCCTCTCAAAAATAATCTTTTTACCTCTATGAAATACGGATATGAACTGCATATATTCTACCCTTCTCAAATTACATCTGTAGAATTTCACTGAATACATTATTGTTGCAACCAAATAAAATCATATCAGTATAAAGAAATAGATTTGAGTTGGATTCTTCTGCAAATTTAGCAAGCGAAAAAGAAGCATAATTATCATTTCATTTCAACCAAAGAGAAAAAGTATGAGTTACTTTACCTCAACCTCAAGTTTGATAAGTGGTCCTTAAACCTCTTTCTTTTTTAGTTTCTCATTTGATGTTCAATATCTGCATTAGAGTTCGACTATTTTAAATGTATACAATATAGAGTCTCATTCGGGAGAAACGCTCTCTATCAATGATTTTTTTATATTCAAAATTTAAACCCGAAACCTCTAATTAAGGAAAAAACAGTCACATCAACTATACCATATCCTTTGACGGTCTTAAACCTCTTTCTATTTTATTTTTAAAAAAAAAACTAATAACCAGTCCAATAAGTTCCAAAAAAATGGGTGTTAGATATTTCAGTTTATCCTGAAGGGCATTTTAGTCATTCAACCAGACAACAACATAATTAAAATGTTAGTAATAATCAAGAATAAGCTAATCCTACCTATAAAAAAAGTTTTTCCTTAACAGAGACAGGGAGAGTGACCTATACATAAAATTCCAAATACAAAAACCCCACAAAGAACACAGTGAAAAATCCCTCACCTTCCCCACTCCCACCACTTTTTCTCTATGATACAAAAATAAATAAATAAATTAGGCCTAGATATCTACCTCTATATATATGTAGATACAGATGTATGTATAATCTTGAGAATCTTTAGTGAAAAAAACTTCATTTTTAGCTTAAGCATATGTATGTAATAAATACAAGCTAAATTTGTGAGTTTTTCTTGAAAGGGGGTTTCCTTTAACTGCTGTCATCCCCAGAAAAAGAAAGGCAAGTTTCTATTTTGTGTTTTGTAATTTTCAATTTTCTTGAAATTCCCATATTTTCTTGAAATACCTAATTGGGGTTTCTAAATTGGGTTACTTTTATTTGGTATTGGATCTTTTGTCTGACTAATCTTGGTATTGGTAAAGTTTTTGTCTTTCTAAGGTTTGATGTGTAAAAGTTTGAGTTTTGTGTGGAAGAAGTTTGATTGATTAGGGGAAGTCTGGTTTATGGAAATTGGATGTGTGTTGTTGTTTTGGTTTCTGGAGCAAAATGGTTGGCTTATGCATCTTTGGTGTTTATTTGACTATTGGGGTTTGTTTTCTTGGTAATTTTAGTGGTGAATTGTAATGCTCAGTAAGGGTTGAATCAGTGAGTGGTGGAATATTTGATTTGATGAATTGTAGGGATCATGTAAATCTTTGTTTTGTGTTGGAAAATTCTGGGTTTAGGTG
>JAJOOH010009733.1:0-14498 GCA_029582605.1 Solanum gracilifrons | reverse complement strand
TGATCCTATGTTTTCATCGCAATAGCTCTTGTCAGCCCAATATCTACTTGTATGACCTTTATATCCACATTAGGCTGAACTTAATTCATAACACATGGACATGTGACTCACATACCAAAAAACTAGTTCATATATTTCAATTTATATGACACGTTTTTCATTTTACTTTATCCAAAAAAAAAATCTTTTTATAATTAAAAATAACTTGCCTCGAAATTATTTCACCCTTACTGAAATGATTTATAATCACACAAAAATCTAAGGTTTATTTTAGATCACAAGTTTTTTTTAAAAATTTAAAATTTTGTATTAAATCAAATTGTGTAGCATTAATTGAGACGGAATAAATAGCGTAAATGACCACCATTCTATTTCAAGCCTTCACCGCATATTAGACAATTGTTGTCATTCTTCACACGAGGTTGTCAAATGCCTTACAAAAGTACAATCACAGTCATGATCAAACGCTACTCTTGGCTGTTCTCACACCACTTTTTTTTTTTTTTTAATGGGCAAGTAATGTCCTCGGCACTCAATAAAGCCATTGTTTCTGTTTTGCCTCAAGTTATCAAAGCATCAATGAACAACTTAGAGAAGTTTGATCAAGTTTAGAATTGTTTACACAATGTAAAAGCAGAAATATACAGGTACAACTGAATTTTCCACCAAATTGTTGCAGCTTGGAAATTTCAATTGAATAGTACAACCGCAAAATATACCATCATCATCCGAGTTAACTCTCATTTAGTGTCTCCATCAATGTTATTACCAAGTTCACCCAGATTTGAACAGAAGTACAGCTTTTGAATCCAAATAGAAGTAGACAAAGTGGTTCGTTTCATGAGTCACATAAGAGCCTACAAGAGACGGCACACAAATATCACCACTGTAATTGCAAATAAGTAAATCAAGCTATTCAATTATAATTAATCTTCTAAGCAAACATATTCTTTTGGGAAGAATAATGAGCAGCACAAGTTTCATCCACTCAAACTCTAAAGCTGTCAGCATACCACAAAAAGTTCATCTGCCTAGAACTTCACAAGAAAGAGGGTTAAACTGTCTAGCGCATAGAACCTAAGCATGGACCCACAACTTTAAACGGTAGTAAGAGAGGTGCGACAAACATTACAAAGGTATTGCTTTACAGAATCCAACAAGCATGACAGATAGAAGGCATTCGATAGGTTGAAATTGCTTTGACATACCAACAGCACCTTACTTAAATTTGTAAAGTCGGTTATTGACCATAGTTTAACTTTGGTCTACTCAAAGATGGAGAAAACAATATAGTATTCTTGCTTCTGCAATTGAATGGTCACTTCAACTTTTTGGTCATTCCAGCTAATATTAACTTCCATGAAAAGTTCTATCAGTTCCCACAAGACACCTTGATAGAGATGAAATTTCTACTTTCTGCATCTTAGATCCTCAAGGCATTTCCACATTAATTTTCTCTTTCAAGCCCAAATCTCTAAAGATCTATTTATCAAACAGTCCAAGTAATATACGAGGTTTCTTTTTTTGGCATACACTGAATGTTACTTGCCACTTGCAAACTCCTATGAACTAGGGCAACTGTCTCATTGCAACTAGCACTGACAAACAATGCATGAAAGGGGAAGTGTTTGTGTCGTTCTCAATGGAAAAAACATGATCTCCAATGCAAGCCAATAAAGAATAGCTTTCTTTAACTGCAAACCTTTCACTCTAAACAAGTAGCACAGCTTACAGCTTGGAAGCACAGATGAGTTGGAAAGATAACAAGAAATAGTCACATATAGGTTAAAAATCAGTCTTGGCACTTGGAAAACTGATGACTCACTCAAAATAGCATACATCAAGAAATGAAAGAACCAATAATTAGTTTATTGCAATAGAAAAATATGTTTTAACTTTTACAGTGAGGCGTGTGATTAGCCCATTGTACTAGTGTACACACAATTGTAATCGGCTGTTCTTTGATGACTGTTCTTCAAAAAACAGTAGGGAAACACAAAGCCATGATACTCTTCATATGCTACTCATAAGTACAGCGAAATAAGATACTTGTTTAGACACATCCAACTAATAGTCACTGCATCATCCACCGTTTGTGCTTCTTAAAAAGGCAACCCGGTGCATAAAGCATCTGCATTCACGTAGGGTTCAGGGAAGGGCCTCTCCTCAAGGGGTGATGTGAGCCATGTACCTTTTCAAAAAAAACAAGCACCATTTGTGCTACTTTCAAGAGCAAAAAAGGGTACATAGCTCACATAGTACCCCTATGTTTATCAGTAACACTCTTTCTCGCAAGACCTTTTCTAATCACAAGGCATTCATATAAGGACTAGTACATTTTCAGGAAAAGGGCCTTCAATCACACTTTTTTAGAGCAACAACATAGCTAGTGGAGACTGGGGAAGGTAGAGTGTACAGACCTTACCTCTACCTTAGAGGTGAGGTAAAGAAACGGTTTCCCATAGACCTCTAATTTTAGACAAAACAGTCTAGAAAAAGACATAATGAAAGTACAAGAGACAATAGATAGTTAACAAAAACAACATATAGTAAAAACAAAACAATATTACAACAAAATAATACTCCAAATGAACCACACGAAATAATAGATAGTGATAGAAATCGAAGAATAAGAATCTACTAGAGTAGTTCTACAACTATTAGTAAGGGCAACAAGACAAAGCACTCCTTCCTACTAGTATGGACACACTCCTATCAACTAACTTTTTACTCTGATTCATGTCTTCCACACCTTTCATGAACTCAGTTAGCTGCAACTGCACCATGTCATGTCTAATCATCACTCCCCAATACTTTTTTGGTCTACCTCTACCTTTTCTAAATTCATCCATAACCAACCTCTCACACCTCTGCACTGCGGCATCTGTGCATCTCCTCATCGCATGCCCGAACCAACTTAACCTCGCTTCCCACATCTTGTCTTACACCGAAGTCACTCCCACCTTGTCTTCAATCACACTTTTTTCAAAATAAAATAAAATTAGGCATTTACTTAATTAAGCCAATAAAATCCATGATGCAGTTTCTCACTTTTTAAGTATACAATATTTTTTTATGACGGTGGTATTCAGGAGATCTTGTTCGCCTTGATTATTGCACCAGGTCCCTGCTACCTCACCAACACAAGTACAGAGTAACACTGCCCACCAAAATTTAGGCAGATGGCAAGAAATAACCCAGTACCTTTTTTGCCTCCACTGAATTTGAACTCTAGAGAGCTCATTGTTCTCCTAAGCAATTTAAGTTACATAAGAGACTAGAGATTATGGCACTTTCTGGTTAGAATCAACACCAAAGAGAAAAAAATGTCCCCTCCATTCTAACTCCCTAAATGATCTTTATCATAAACCTTGAGAAGATCACCTAATAGAGGAAGATCAGATCCATCCATATATACCTTTTTTAATTGCAGTAGGTATCCGTACCAGCTTGTGCAAAACCTCATACTAATTCACCTGGTACTTGGTACTAACTCTGTGAACAAGGCCTATAACTCACCTAACACTACCTCTTTGATCCATTCACAAATCATCCAGCATGCATAAGTATGATCTATGGGGAAACTCAGGACAAGGTTTTATGAAGTGCTAGATCCACATCATTCTGAATATGAATTGCATATCATCCCATCAGATCACGGGGATACAACAAATTAAGTTTCAGTTAACATATAAATTTTAAAGCTATCAACCAATACTAGTACAAATGAAAGATTGATATCTTATATAAAAGTTGCATTAAGTAATTCATGTAAAAACTCTGACTTACCGAAGTTTTTTCCGACGATGCAATGCCAAGTAGGACCGTACTTCTTATCAAACTCCTTCTTAATCAGTTCAGCTACATCCTTCTCTACATTATGCTTCTCAAATGCCTAATCATATACACAGAAAAGCACAAAAACGCATTAATTCATAGAATTATAACAGTATAAGTCGGAGAAAAATACATGATTGTAATCTGCAAAGCAGCGAGAGGATATATACAGCAATAGCAATGTCGACGGCCTCCTTTTGTACATCAGGTTTCATATCTGCACTCTTTATGGTAACTTTTGTACCGGTAGGTGAAGGAACGGAACCTGATGAGATTCTCCGATCATCGGAGGTAGGCTTCACTGCCGGAGCTCCTCCGTTTCTTTTTGCGTCTTCGCTCATGTCTTCAGCTCTATATCAGGTTTGAGCCGTCAAAATACTTCGCCGGAACTATAGAACAGCCCCCTCTCCGGCGGCGGGTGGTGTGGAATGAGTGTGAGAGAGAGTTGAGAGGGGTGTGGGGTGGGTAGGGGCAGTGAGTGAATGATGTGTGTGGTCTTTCTTATTTCCAATTTCCGAAAGATTGTATCAAATCAATTTTAGGTAGTTTTTGATTTTTAAATTTTGAACATATTTAGAAAAGATAAAAAGATATTTTTAAATATTTAATTTTAGATTAAAAAAAATATAAAAATAAGCTAAAAGTTAAAAATTGAATATGATCCACTTATAAATTTTAGCTTTAAATTTAAAAAGAAGTATTAAAAGCACTCTTAAATTTGTCACAAATTATTAGTTTTGTCTACAAATTATTGACAGTGTTAAAAATAGTTTTCTACTTGACTTATTAAACTTAGACATATATCGATCTGCCACATGACATAACAAGTGGTCTCTAACTCTTGTAAGAGCATGTGACTTTTAATAAAAAATCGAGAAAAATGTTAAAAACACCATTAAACTTGATGAGAATTGAGGAGTGTATTTCACTCATATTACACAATCATAACATATTTATATTCAATTAGTAAAGCAAAGAAATATTTTTAAAAATTGTCAGATAAAATTAATAATTCACATTAATTTATAAGCTACTTAAAAACAATATCCAAACACCCCTGTGTTCCTTTTATTTTGCTTTACGTGACAGATAAAATTAATACGAGTTGGTGAAAGTGGGAGTGGGAGTGTGAGTGTGAGAGTACGAATTTAACTTTATTACTGTCACACTGTTCATTTGTCCTCCACTTTCTTCCTTTTCAAAAATAATGGTTTTTACGTATCTAATTTCCATACAATTTAAAATTGATGGAGGAAATAAATACAACAAATCAAAAGTTTCATACTAAAAAGTTTTTGGAGAAATCATAGTAAAAGTAACAGACTCTTCGAATAGCATTTCATCCGTTTCAATTTATATGGTATTTTTATCTTGTCAAAAATCAATTCAATGAATATTTAAAATTAAATTGAATAAGATCAATTTAATATTTTAAAATATAAATATTTAAAACTATATAAAAATACTATAAATTACAATTTTCTCATTTCAATAAGGTAAATAGATATATTTTAAAATATTAATTAAAGTTCATATAATTTAAATTTCAAAAAGTGAAGTATCAAATTGATACGAAGAAAACATAAATCTTCTGAGATCTTTCAAGGTGATGCAAGTAATAATTTTGGCAGTTTTCAATCTCCATTCAAAATTAGTTATGATTGCATTTTCTAAACTTAAATACATAGGGGTCATGATTTTGTTGAAAAGAAAAGGTAGTATATAAAGACAAGTTTCCAAGATTTAATTCGTTAACTGAGTACGGCTGTACGACTCAAGAGTATGATATATAACTCCAAATGTTAGGATTTTAAAATAGACAGAAGAATGCTTACACTAGAAATCAATAAGTTTGTTGAAACAATAACTCCATAAATATAAGTTAGTTACATGGTCACTGTATATCCCAATAGTAATAATATGGAATTTGTTCTTTAATCTTACTTAAATAGATGCTTTGCCAGTACTCTATACTTCTAACGCAGGAAAAAGTAAAACTATACACAAATCGAATACATTTTTCTTCACCAAAAACTACAAAGAAATTTCCAAAAGACTGCTACAGAAAAGAGAAATTTAAATGGTGTTGAAAACTAGAACCACTTGCTGGCATCTCTCAAAGAATTAAAAACTTCAAACCTTTTCTTCATATTTACATGTCTTTATTAGGCTTCATCATCCGAGTCCTCAACGACTCTCCTCATTTTTGCTCTTTTTGCCTTAGGAAGATCAGCAGCTTCAGCATCACTCTCAGACTCCGAAGCCACTACTACTAGTGGACTGTTGCATGCCTCTTCTGCTTCATTTCCTTCATCATCAGCAGCAGCACCGGCCACTGAATCATCTTCTACTCCATGTGGACTATTGTATGCCTCCTCCACTTCATTTCCTTCATCATCATCAAAAGCAGCGGCCACTGAATCATCTTCTACTCCATGTGGACTACTGTATGCCTCCTCCACTTCATTTCCTTCATCATCATCAAAAGCAGCGGCCACTGAATCATCTTCTATTCCATGTGGACTATTGTATGCCTCCTCCACTTCATTTCCTTCATCATCATCAAAAGCACCAGCCACTGAATCATCTTCTACTCCACGTGGACTATTGTAAGCCTCCTCCGCTTCATTTCCTTCATCATCATCATGAGCACTGGCCACTGAATCATCTTCTACTCCATGTCCTTCATCACGAAGGTTTTCTGATGATTCTCTCTCACCTCTTGCTGCACCATTATTGTCTGCATCTTGGATTCCAGCATCTTCTTCTACAGGAAAATTTTGTGGTTCTATTATCTTGAAGTCCCTGGAGGTGCTTCTTTTTGCATGCCTCAGCAAATTTATTTTTGTTGCCTTGCTAATTTGTATGAGATATTTCTCACAGTCTTCTATTTGGTAAATCAAGTCTGGAATGCATCTGTTCTCCCTTTTGATTTTGCTGACGAGTGCTTTCGATTTCGTGCTGTCTAGTTGTTT
This sequence comes from Solanum gracilifrons, assembly GCA_029582605.1. Taxonomy (NCBI): domain Eukaryota; kingdom Viridiplantae; phylum Streptophyta; class Magnoliopsida; order Solanales; family Solanaceae; genus Solanum; species Solanum gracilifrons. Next base: position 7,686 of record JAJOOH010009733.1, on the reverse strand, counting down.
CTACAAGTTAAGCAGGTAGAATTAAGAAACCTTCTTGAACAAAAGAGGTGAAACTTTAGCTTAAACAAGAGTCTCCCAGAGCTTTTACCATTTGCATCAGCCGCACAAAATTGTAGAGAGGAGCTGTAAGTTGCCTGCAAGTTATTTCCACAAGCTTTTGGTACTTGAGGCTTGGTAAAGGTTGCTGCACACCTTTGGAAGCAATTAGAAGCTTTGACATGCGGGCTAAGTTCTTGTAAAACCTTGCAGCTAACTTCACCAACTGCTCTGCCTGAGGATCTGCTATTCATCTTGGAGTTAGATGATTGACATATAGTATAGATTAATTAATAACGAGAATATCTAGATTATTTTAAGCATACCCTTAAGGTTCATCTTTACAAAAGAAGATAACACTTTTACAACAGCTTCTGCTCTTGAATAAACAGTCTCTTCAAGCGCCAATCGTGTATCCTTTTCACCCTTTTGATTAACCAAAACAGCTCTCATATTTGGAAGAGAGTATATCTTCAGTTTCATTATGACCCATTCAGTTTCATGAATAACTGATTCGACTAAGTCCAGTATTAGTGAAGCTAGTGGGGCACTAGTTGATTTGTTTATAATTGAATACGCATCCAGTGTCACTTGTGAATCTCCTCTTTCTGATTCAGATTCTGATCCCACCACTTTTAAAAGCTCTGCAGCCATGTCTTCGGCAATAACTAAGTCGTTTGGTGGTGAAGTTAACAATGTAGCAATAGATACAATACTTTTAGCAGCCTTGGGATTTGATGTTTTACTAGTCTTGCAGATGCATTTAGCCCAATTACCAACAAGATTCCTTTGTTCCTCTGGCAGTTTATTGCTAATTAACATGATAACATCACAAAGAACCTGACAGCAAACATAACATAGATGTTATTAAGTAAAAAGAACAATGCAATACATCATGCAAAAAATTCATGAGCAAATCAAAGATTCCTAATCGTACGCATTTACCTCAACTTCACGGAAGAAAGAGCGTGTAAGCAGCATAGAAATCAGCGGCCTTATGCTGTTTTTGATGAATAATTCTTCACTTGTATATTTGTAAGGAATGTCATCAGCTTTTTCGCATTCGGTATCACGGTGGCCATCCATAGCATTGCCTCCTTCATCCCCAGGACCAGAAACTGTAGCCAAGTCATCTATAAGAACAGAATAATCCAACTCATGCAACATTACTGCCAGCAATTCTTTCAAGGAAAGAAGTCCCAAATGGATATATTCCTTCCTGTCATCAAGATCTTTTTTCATATAAGCATCTTTTTTCCTACTATCAATCATAGATTTTGGTTCAGAGAGGAGGCACCAAATCATTTTCAGCAAAGGGGAGCCCAACTGCTTGATCTCCCCATAGATCAACATTTTTAGAGGATCTTGCTGTTGCATAACAGAGGATGCTTTTAGCTGACGAAGGCAAATGTTAAGAGTAAAAGAAAGAATTTTATAATACTGAGTCGGTGCCTTTCCAGATGATGATTGGCTATGCTTTTGAGAGGCCACATTGTTGTTAAAAGCATCACATCTCCATGATTCTACAGTGCTTTGCAATAGCTGATAGATAATTGAAGTTGCTAACAGAGGAACTCGTTCTGGACATAATTTACTGCCACTAAATTCAAGCTCCTCTGAAGCATTGCTTGCAGTGGTCCGTATAGAACCTCTTTGAGTTGAACCACCACCCTGCCTACATATGTTTTGGTCCAGAGATTCAAATATACCAATAAAGTCAAACAGTTCTTTTTCCAACTCCAACTTTTTCCCATCAGTTGTTTTCCCAAACTCAGTCCCAACTATATTCAACATCACCTCAATTATTCCTAATAAAATTGAAGAACAACATCTCCGTTTTTCCCCTTCCAAGTGACTAGAGTCTGTATCCTGAGTTTTGCTGAGTAAGCCTGATCTAGCATAAAATAAACAACATCAAACAAACATTAGCCTCACTAAACAACTAGAAATGAATTTTCTGCAGTGCAAGGAAGGTGAAAATATCTGTATCTCGAGAGCGAAAAAGGCGACCAAAGTCAACAACACCCAATTTGATGTGGAGTTAAAAGAAAACTGTCAACTACTACTGTGTAGTGTTCAACATAAGCTGCTTAAGAGCCCGTTTGGATGGGCTTATCACTTTAACCTTACCCAAATACTACAAAAATGCTTAAAAGCACCTAAAATAAGTCAATTCAAACAGGCTCTAAATCAAGAAATATCAACAATTGCAATGCTAACTGTATCAAGTTAGGCTTTATTCAACCTGAATCAACAATCTCACACACCTTCCATATCTGCATTTCTTAGGTAGTTTCGAATCTTTAATAACGCATTGGACAGTGACCCTTTGGACCATGCTTTTCCAGCCTGCTGCAATTTGATCAAATGCCAAAATAGTATGTTACAAGCTTTGAATCAGGGGAGATATCTTGTGTCTTTAACGAGAGTACCTCATTCTCTTGTGTCAGAGAGAAGCCAAAGCAAGTCCATGAATCTGAAGGATGGTCGGCTTTCCCATGTGGCTGAAGAAGAAGCATCCAGGAGATACAGGAGAGAAGGCAGTCTAGTGGCTCTTGAATATACACTTTCCCACTCTCTGATTTAGTACATTGGTTAACATCCAGTAGAACATCTGCATCCTGAAATAAACAACCAGTATGAGAGGTAAGGCAATGACAACTTATTTACGTAAGGATAAATTAAAAGGTTCTTCCTTAGAGTGATACTGTAAGAAAGTCAGATTAATAGTTAGAAAAATATCTATACCTCTCTGTAAAATCGCAAGAAATGAGGGAAGAGAAAATCAAAAACATCCCCAGAAGTTAAAGGATCCACCAATACAAGCTTAAGAAGTCCACGATATAGAATCTCTCTGACCTTTGCCTAAAAAGAACACTTTTCCATGAGTAGTATTTTCGCCATTTACACAGGAAGCTCATGGTTCAAGATGTTAATTGGGGAAAACAAAGAAAAGAGAGGAAGAGGAAGTGTGTAAAATGCTACCTGTTGAAAGAGGCACCTCTGTAACAAACCATTTAGCTCCTGGAAAAGACTGGAACCAAGTGCACGGAAAACTTCAGCTTGCTGGCTGCTACTAGCTTGACTGCTTGAGTCTTGACAAGAAAATGATCCATCTTTCGTTGATTGTTTTTCAGCCAATATCAAATTGACAATTGAACTTGTTGCAGCAAGACGGATTGAGTCTTCTTGTCTAAACATTGCTTTACGCAAGACCAAGATGGTATAGTCCTTGGGATAAAAAACAACGGAACAAAGAAGAAACAGAAAAGGATGAAGACATTAACCTCAAAGTATTGATTCTAATGAGGAATATAGAGATAACTATTCACTACGGCGAGAGAAGAGAGGAAGTACTTATGAATTAGGAAGCATATTTTGATATGTTTAGTTTTTAAGTTTATTGAAAGAGAATAGCAAACAGCTTCATTAAGAGTCTTAATTGACATTGAATCCTGCTCAACAGGCACTATTAGACTATTAGTTCAGTTTTGCTGTAACAACCTCAAGGTCCGGTGCGCTATTTAAGTTTCTCAATCTAAGAAAAGTAACATATTCAATAATATGAAGAAACTGTAAGATATCAATGAGTACCTGAAGATCACGGCTTAATCTGCTAAGAGGCAAAAGGGCAGCAACAAGATGAGATGAGACCTTGTCATTCATGAATGTGAAATAATCCAACAATTCCTTAAGATGTGAAATGTGCTCCAACATTGGGTATGTAAAAGTATGGATAAGACAACCAAGCAGTCTGTTAAGTACAAATAAATTGATTATTGGTAAACAGCATAAAAAAGTATGGACCAAAATCCTTTGCTAACACTTGCAAATCACCTTATAACAGGAAAGCCTTGTTCAGGCTTTAAAGAGAGGATACGTAATTTGCATTGCTCTATTATCTGCAAGAATCAGCAAGGGTAATTATAGCTTGCAGCATCATTTCCTTGTACCTAAGATACAGGAAGATTTACTAAAACATATCAAAACCAAGAAATAGACCTCATACAAACCTCACTTCTTGCCATATCATGAACCTCAAATAAACTCTTGAGAACCTGACCACCAAGCTCGTCAGGACCCATCACATCATCAGACTTATCAAAAAATTTACTTCCTTCTTCAATTCCTTCAAGCAATACAAATCCAAGCTGTACAATACTTGGAACCACGTGTTCTCTTCCACAATTGCTCTCACCAACCTATGGATAAAGAAGAAAGACACAACAAAACCACACATACACACAGTTAATCCTCTACAGAACAGTCTATTTGCAGCTATAAACTCCAGCAAATAGATATTGGTCACCTTTTCAAAAGAAGTCTTCCAAGTTTATAACGTTAACAATGTCATATCTTACGTTCTTATCATCTTCTTGTATATCAAAGAAATCATGCAGTCTTCATTCTCATGTTTTATTCTGATCAGGAATGTATGGAATTATGGATGACTACTTAATGCATAGGGGAAGAACCTCTGAGCAATCTCCTCTCACAAATCACAAAGGCATGTAGAGGAGTAATTATATAATTACATGCATGAGGAAAAAAGGCAAAAGGAACTTACAGCTCTTAGCACTGCATTCTCCATGTCTTTGTAAGTATGCAAATAGTGTTCCTTCAAGTCACATGATAGCCATTTACAGCTCCTGAAATGCAATAACATTACAATGGAACGCGGCAGTAGTGTCGTAAACAACAGTTTAGAAAATTAATAATGGTGTTAGGGTACCATTCTTTCAGCAAATACAATATTGATGACTATGGAAAAAGTCTTAAAGTTTGGCAACAACTTGCACTTTAATGGAATAGGTTCTCATACATTCTAGGGAAGGACCCAAATCAGGCTTAAACTTGTACAAACAAATAATCCCTCATAAAAAATAATGACAGAGTATAAAATACTAAGTAAAACTATACCTTTTCAGGTCTCAATCGGGACACTGAGTCCATAATTTTCATTAAACAAAATAAACATATTTAGAATAGTCGCAATTTTTTATTACAAATATTTAAAAGACTTTGAAAAAAATTACTGTTAAAGACAAAGCTGTTTATATGGTAAGAGAATTACATTAAATGAAAAAAAAAAACAGTATATGTTCTACCAAAACATCAGTACTAATCCAACAAAGATAATCGATGAATAGGAGTAATGACAAAGAGAGACCCAGCAAAATGTACCTGGCAAACTTCAAGTCTTTATAAGCAGCAAAAAGTGATGTTTTCAGAACTCCAATAGAGCTCTCAGTGAGCCTCTTCACTCTAGCAACTGACAACAATATTGCAACAGTAAAATGATTAAACACTCGATAATCAGACCTCACTAGCCCTAACACCTCTTGTCCCAACGAAGGATTTTGCTTCACAGCAAAATTCACATGAAGCAACACAGTCCCTTCAACTTGCCTCATTATTGAACCACCTGACTTCACCCCACCAAAGTACATCACAATCCCTTCGATAACTTCCTTCTTACCAAAACCCTTTGATCCCAATACCAACAATTGATACACCAACCCAGGCAAATCCTGTAAGTCCACATTCTTCATTCCACTAAACACCCTCTCCAAAAATTCCTTCCTTTTCCCCTTCCCAATAAAATTCAAATCCTTAACAATTTCTACCAATTTTAACAACAAAACCTTACTCCAATCACAGCTAAGCATTTTATCAAACACCTTAGCAACATATTCCAAAGGCTTACCGATTTCATTTGAAAATCTGATCAGCTCAATACATTTAGCAAATATAGCTAGAATATGGGTATCCTCAGAATCAATAATCCGAGGTAAATAAGATATAATCAATTCGACTATTGCCAGTAATTCTTGAACCTGAACTGTTACAATATGAGTCACGAAGAGTTGGAAAATGGAGAGAGAGGATTTGTCGTGGGGGATTTTATGGGATGTGTAGAGGGAAATGTAGGAAGAAAGAAGAAGAGGGACGAGAGGGGAAAGTGAAGTGTGGAGTTGGGTAAGGGAGAGAAGAGCTGAGAGGTATTCGGAGACGGCGAGTGAGGGGTTAGGAGAAGAGGCGCGTGAGTGGAGATAGGATACGAGGGTCTGGTGAGAGTCCTCGGAGAGAAGAAAAGCCGGTAGAGGAGTGGAGGATTGCGGGTGATATAGTTGAGCTAATTGAACAATGTCGGCGTCAGTCAACGCCGGCGGCAACGGAGGTTGTTGATGGTGGCGGACGGCGGAGGGATTTTTGGATGCGGTGGAGGTCATGGCGGTGGCATATGTGCGTCGGAAGTTAGTGGAAGGAAATGAAGTTTTGCTAGTTCGTTTTGCGCGGGAAATTGAAAATGTGGAAACAATTTTTTTTACTCTATTTTCTTTTCAGGGAAAAAGGGCTAAAAATCATATATATATATATATAAAAGAAAATCCTAGACCCGCCTACGTGGTGCTACCACAAATTAGAATTCTCTTTTAATTTATTTATTTTCAAAACTAACCTTTCCCTTTCATGAAAAATTATGACTTTTATGAAAAGTTGCGACTTTAATAAAGAGTTGCGACTTTTATGAAAAGTTGTGATTTTTATGAAAAGTTGTGTCTATTATGAAAAGTTGCGACTTTTATGAAAGGTTGTGACATTTTCGAAGGGTTGCAACTTTTTCAAATAGATGTAACCTTTCTGATAAGGCGCAATAAACATTTGTTCACACTACCCTTTGTTATTTATAAATAGAGGGATTTCCTCTCATTTTAAAACAACGAAAATTCTGAACATCTTCTTCTTCTTCTGCACAATCAAATATTCGTGTACTTTGCTCCTGTTGAGTAGCTGACCTACACCCTTGCTTATGTTACAGATCATGGTATGTATTTTTACAGTCATTAATATATGCTTATGTTATTAAGGATAAATGATAAGATGTTACACTTTTTATTCTCCTTTACATTATTAATGTTTGTTACTACGTAAATCTTGTATGTAAGATAATATAGTGTTTTAGTTTTAATGACTGGTAGATTTTAAGTATTATTTTATAAATTTCGTGATATTACGGGTAATTTAACTAGTATATATATAAAAGAGAACCTTAGGCCCGCCTACATAGCGCCATCACAAACCAAAATTCCCTTTTAATTTATTTATTTCCAAAACTAGTCTTCCCATTTAATGAAAAGTTGTGACTTGTATGAAAAATTGTGACTTTTATGAAAAGTTGCGACTTTAATGAAGAGTTGCGACTTTTATGAAAAGTTGCGACTTTTATGAAAAGTTCTGACTTTTATGAAAGGTTGTGACCTTTTCGAAGGGTTGCAACTTTTCCAAATAGTTGGAACCTTTCCGATAAGACACAATAAACATTTGTTCACACTACCCTTTGTTGTCTATAAATAGAGAAATTTCCTCTCATTTTAAAACAACGAAAATTCTGAACCTCTTCTTCTTCTTCACAATTAAATATTTGTGTACTTTGCTCCTGTTGAGTGGCTCACTGACATTATTGTTTATGTTACAGATCCTTGTATGTATTTTTACAATCAATAATTTATGTTTATGTTATTAAAGGATAAATGATAAGATGTAATATTTTTCTTTTTCCTTTACATTATTAATGTTTGTTACTACGTAATCTTGTATGTAAGATAATATAATGTTTTAGTTTTACTGACTGATAGATTTTAAGTA
>JAJOOH010009732.1:0-16856 GCA_029582605.1 Solanum gracilifrons | reverse complement strand
TCTAGGGTCTGTTTTAGGGTCCTCCTCAAGGACCCTTGGTTGGTCCATGGGAAGTCGTACCTTGAAATTTAACCCCAAAACCCCTCATCCTAAGTACGAGAAGTCATTTCTATGAATCTAACCCTCATATCAAACCCTAGAACTCTCACGTAAGGCTCTAGTTTAGCCTACTAGTTTTTCGGGTGTTACAAATCTCAATGTTGAGGATGAGGAAATGTTTTTTTAAAACATATGAGCGAAGTTATATTTTTTGGAGTAGTATTGAGGACCGATATGGGGGAGAGTTCAAACAGCTCACATCTCCCATAAACTATGTAGCCAACGTGGATAGAAAGGGTCATAGTTTTTAGATGATTCCTTATTGCTTTTTAAGCATATCTTAGTGGATCCATGTAATTGAGGAGTTCTATACACCGACAAGGTATAGGATAGTTCTGGCAACGTGGGCGAGACGTTGTATCATCACATAGCTCATAGTGATGGCTATCGGTTAGAGAATCTCCCAAACATAGTTTATTTTGTATTTTTACATACAAACTAAGTTATATTGTATTTTCCAGTATATTGTGTTGTTATCTAGTGTTTTAAAAGATTTTTTTATATCGCATTATTGTTATTGCTTTTATATTGAAATTAATTGAGATTGAGTTGAGGTTGAGTTGAGTTGAGATGAGGTAAGTTGTTTCTTCAGTTCAAATTCAAGTTTATTTCATGTTTTAGATTTCCCCTTGCATGCTCGTACATTCCATGTACTGACGCCATTTGGCCTGCATCTTTTATGATGCAGATAGAGGTAACCAAGATCATCAACCGGCGCATCGGTGATCCAGTTGCAGTTCAGGAGTTGTTTGGTGAGCCTCCTTGCTTCCGGAAGATCCCACATTTATGTTTTATCATTCTAGTTTTGTTATTATGATGGCATGGGTCTTGTCCCAACGTCTATCTCAATTAGTAGAGGCTTCATAGATAGATAGATAGATAGATAGTAGTTCATGAGTCTTTTCATTTTCAGTTGTTATGTTCTAGACTTGAGTTGCCCTTGAGGCCAATTTGAATGTTTTATTTCTAAAATATTCTGAGTTTACCTTGTTAGACAGTTGAGTAAAGTTTACTTTTAAAGTTCATCTTATGTTGAGCAAGTCTTCCGCTGAGAGTTGAGCCATGCCAAGGGTTCGCTTAGGGCCAACAATGGTTCTTGAGTGCGGGCCATGTCCAGGGTGCAGGCTCAGGGCGTGACAAACTTGAAATCAAAGCACAGAGTTCAAGAGTCCTAGAGTGTCTATGAAGCCGTGTATGAAGAGTCCCAGTTATCAGTATGAAGTGCGCCACATCTATAATTAGGATGGTGCGACATTTAGGAACTATCTAACTTTTTTCATACTCTTTTCATGCGATGGAGTTTACCTCTATAAAGTTTCTTTCTAATTTGTGCTTGCGCATTTCTTTCAGATCATGCCTCCACGAAGAGTTGTTTGAGGTCATCTTGCTAAGAGGAATGTTCATCCTCAGAATCAAGAGGGTCCCCAATGCACCCGAAGTGCAACCCTAAGGAGACGTCACTAATGCTGAGTTCTGGGATGCTATCCAGATGTTGAGTCAGGTGGTGACCAACCAAGCTGGTCAATAGAGAGGAAATCGACATGATGTGGCTGGTACTTCCAGGATCCGTGAGTTCTTAAGGATGAATCCTTCAGGCTTCATTGGTTAAAGTGTCACTGAGAATCCAAAAAAAATTGTGGAAGAGTTGCAGAACGTTTTTGAGGTTATGCATGTTGTTGATGTTGAGCGAGTGGAACTAGATGCATACCAATTGAAGGGTGTTGCTAAAGTGTGGTACAATCAATGGAAGAAGAGTGGAGTTGAGGGTGCACCAATTATGAGTTGGGTTGTGTTTGAAGAGACCTTCATGGGGCGTTTCTTCCCCATGAAATGAGAGAGGCAAATGCAAGGGAATTTCTCACTCTAAAGAAATAACCCATGAGTGTGCATGAGTACATCCTCAAGTTCACTCAATTTTCCCATTATTCTCTAGAAATGGTTGATGATATGAGGATCAGAATGACCTTATTTGTGTCTAGGTTGTCTTGTCTGTTAAGCAAAGAGGGTAAGGCTGTGATGTTAATAGGGGACATGGACATAGCAAGGCTGATTATCAATGTGCAACAAGTTGAAAAAGATAAGATGAGGGATAGAGAGAGTTCCGAAACAAGATAGCTAAGACAATAGGAAATGCGTTCGGGCTGTAGAAGAGTAATGCGAACTGGTCATATTTTCAACAAAAGCAAAATGGACCTGCTCCATCATCTGCTAGTGCACCTGCACCAAGGAACAGATGTGAGTTTAAGAATCAGAATTCGCAGAATATTTGAGCTAAACCTACACAGTCTCAAGATAGTGTGGCAGAAGGAGGTAATGGGACTCCTGCATGTGCTAGTGTGGTAGAAACCACTCAGGAATGTGTCGTGATGGCTCCACTAGTTGCTTCAAGTGTGGTCAAAATGGTCACTTCATGAGAGAGTTCCTTAAAAAAAGGAAAGGTAATGGCAATAGGATCAATAGAGCCAAATCTTCTTCAGTGGTTCCGCTAGACAGAGTTGCACCTAGAGGAGCTACTTCAGGAACATGCGAAGGAGCAATCCGTCTGTCTGTTATCACCAGTCGCCAAGAGTAAGAAAATTCGCCAGATGTTGTCACTGGTATGATCAAAGTCTTTACTTTTGATGTATATGCATGACTAGATCCAGGCGCGAGTCTATCTTTTGTGACTCCTTATGTTTCTATGAATTTCGATATCTTTCCTAAGCAACTTCCTGAGTCCTCCAGTGTTTCTACACCTGTTAGTGAGTCTATTCTAGCTAAGAGACTTTATCGTGAATGTACCATTTCTGTCAAACACAAAGACACCATGGCTGACTTAGTCGAGTTAGACATGGTAGATTTTAATGTTATTCTAGGTATGGACTGGCTTCATGCCTGTTATGCCTCAGTTGTGTCACGCCCCGAGCCTATACCCTGGGCGAGACTAGCACTCGAAGACCAGTGCTGGCACCAAGCGAACCCTTGGCCTGGCTTACTTAACTCAGTGGAAGACTTAACTCAACAAAATAAACTCATGTAATATTTTAAATGATAACATCTTAGCCAAATTGGCAACTTCTTACTCAAAACAAAGTATTTGCAAATACATAGATGAGAGACTCATAACTACTATTTGACTGTCTATGAAGCCTCTATAATACTGAGATGGATGTTGGGACAGACCCTACAACATCCTAATAATGAAAAACTAAAAGCGAATAAAAGAGTCCTCTGAAATGCAGGGAGGCTCACCACTGACTCTGGAGTGCTAGAATAGATCAACGGTGGGTTGGATACTGATTCTGGTTACCTGCATCTGTATTATAATAAGATGTAGGCCAACTGCCATAAGTACATTGAATGTACGAGTATGCGAGTTGGAATGCTAAACAACAACTTAAGCTTGAAAGGAGTAAGAAGGAACACTTACCTTGGTACTGTACAACTCATGAATAATTGAACTCAATATAAAGCAATAAAACACATGCAATATATATATAAAGCTTGTAAGACAATGTAAACAACTTAGTTCGTTAAAGATAAAGCAATAACAAACTCAACTTTACTTATATATAAAAGTAATATAACTTTTGTGGGAGATACTTTAGCCGACAACCACCACTATGAGCCCTAGTGATAATACAACGTTTTACCTCACGTTTCCCAAGGACCATCCTATACCTTTCCGTGATATAGGACCTTACTTAACTTAGTGGATCCACTAGCTTAACTTATGTGATCATCTAAAAAGTATGACCCATTAATACCCATGATGACTTCATGGTTCTTATGGAGAGTTGATTTAATATGAACTCGCGTCCCCAATTCTGTGCTCAATACTACTCCCAAAATATACTTTAGCTCATATGTGTTTTAAACACCTTTTTCTTTAGTTTGAGATAATTGCTCAAATTTTAGCAAAAGGCTCTCTTGGAATCGATGTTCCCTTTACTGAAAACTAGCCCAAAGGCTCTTTTGGAAATCATAGTTCCTTTCTTGCTCAAATGTGAAAACATTTATAAACTTCTTAGGGAATACTTAGTTCCCTAATAACTTTTGAGAAATGAACTCAACTCTTTACTCTTTACTTTACTTGAAACTTGAGCCTTAAAACGAAGTTTAAACGTTTAATAAGGACTCTTGAAAACTTTTATGAACTTTGCTTTGACTAGCTTCTTAACTTCTAGACTTGACTCTTAACTTCTTTGACTTTGATCTTAACTTTCCCTTGAATTAGATTATGGATTCAAGGTTCATGATCTCATGTTTATGGATGATTTCATGATGTTTAGATGTACCTTAGAGTGTTGGAATCAACTAGAAAACGTAGGTACATCGCTTAGAAACTAGTACGAAAAGATGGGGGAAGAATGGGATGAACTGGCATCCTTGGCGCTCTGAGAGGCCTGGCACCAGAGCACAAACTTCGGAGCTGAAGTTTTGGCGCTCTAGCTGACGCGTCACCCCAGAGGCCAAACTTCAGACTGTGAAGTGGGGCGCCCTGAGAGGCGCGGCGCCCCAACCCCCTGCCCAGCAAACTCCGACTTTTCTCCTTCGTTTTTCATCTCTAAACCCTCTAAACTTCTATGGTTCTTTCCCCAAACACTTAGGATCATTAGTTCCCTCAATAACCAATAGATTTAACTCGGAAAACAACCAGGAAACACAAATCAAATCAACATTAGGCATTCAACAATCAACCAACAAGAATTCAACAATGTTCTTCAAGAACTTCATTTCTTAACATGTAAACAACTCCAAATTACTGAATTGAAATAAATTGGTGTGTGGGTGAACTAACCCATCACTAAAAGATCTCACATACCTTAATAGGGATCACCCTCGACGAATTCCACTCGCAAGCTTGGATGATCTTGACGAATTCTTGCCTCTTTCTCCCGTTCTTTCTTCCTTTCTCTCTTCTCCAAGCCCTAAGCGTTCTTTAGTTTTCCAAAACTGATTTAGGTTCTGTTTTTACCTCAATAAACCCCTAAAAACGAATTAGGAAATTAATTAGAGAAAAGACTACTTTGCCCTTCCCTAAATCTGGATTGGGACTTTTCTCAATTCAACAACTCAATTTCCGTAAGGCATATCTCACTCATACGATGTCAAAATAGTGCAATATCAGCGGCGTTAGAAAGATTTCTCCAAGGGCTTTCCAACCATATCAAGAGCTTCTCCTAAATCCTCCTGTGCTAGGAGTCATGTCTGTTTGATAATGGTAAAAACTCACTTTCTTAACTTAGACAAAATTTCCAGATTTCCTTATTCTTTCCAAAAATCAATATTTTCTTATTTTAAATTCTTTATAGTCGTCTCTAGGTGTGAGATGTTATAATATCTCCCCCTTGGGAATATTCATCCTCGAATGAGCTTTATTTCACTAAGCTAAGGGTAGCAACATCAAGTTCAACATTCAACAAGCAAAAGCAAGTAACAACATGCATACTCATAATTTAGCTTGTACTAAGAAGAGGATTAGTACATTGATCTGAATTTTCTCCGGATTCAAAGAGATGTGGATATCTCTTCTTCATATCCTCTTCAGCTTCCCAAGTATCTTCTTCAACAAATTGGTTTGTCCAAAGGACTTTGACTGATGTGACCTCCTTTGTTCTCAACTTGCGAACTTGGCGATCTAAAATCTGGACCAGAATCTCCTCATAAGATAAATTATCCTTAATCTCAACATTTTCAGTTTGCACTATCAATGAAGGATCTCCGATGCACTTCTTCAACATAGAGATGTGAATTACCGGATGAACCGCTGCTAATTTATGTGGTAGCTCCAACTCATAAGCTACACTGCCAATCCTCTTGGCTATGCGATAAGGTCCAATATATCGGGGACTAAGCTTCCCCTTCTTACCAAACCTCATAACACCCTTTATGGTGAAACTTTAAAATATACCCAATCATCTACTTCGAACTCTAACGCCCTTCTCCTAACATCAGTGTAGGATTTCTGACGACTTTCTGCTGTTTTCAATCTCTCTTGAATTACTTTCACCTTCTCCATAGCTTGATGAACTAAATTTGGTCCTATCAATCCTTCCATACCAACTTCAAACAATCCAATAGGAGATCTACATCTTCTCCCATAAAGAGCTTCATATGGAGCCATTTGGATGCTGGAGTGGTAACTATTGTTGTAAGCAAACTCAATGAGAGGTAGGTGAATATCCCAATTTCCTTTGAAATCAATCACGCAAGCCCTCAACATATCCTCTAAGGTCTGAATAGTGCGCTTTGCTTGCCCATCTGCCCGAGGATGAAAGGCAGTACTTAAATTCACCTTCGAACCCAAACCTTTCTGGAAATATTTCCAGAACTGTGCAGTAAATTGTGCACCTCTATCTGAAATAATGGAGACTGGAACTCCATGGAGTCTTACCACTTCTTGAATATATAGCTTAGCATAATCTTCTGTCGAATGGGTAGTCAGTACCGGCAAAAAGTGGGCTGATTTTGTCATTCTGTCGACAATCACCCATGTAGAATCATGATGTTTGCGAAACCTTGGAAAACCTGTGATGAAATCCATATTAATCATCTCCCACTTCCATTCTGGAAGTTCTATATTCTGCGCCAAACCACCGGGCCTTTGCTGCTCAACTTTCACTTATTGGCAATTTGGACACTTATAGACAAATTCAGCAAAGCCCTTCTTCATGCCATTCCACCAATAAACATCTCTCAAGTCACAATACATCTTGGTGGAACCCAGATGGATGGAATATCTAGAGTTGTGAGCTTCCTCCGTGATTCTCTCTTGGAGTTCATCCACCATTGGTACACACAATCTACCTTGGTATTTCAACACATCATCTCCCCCTTGTTCAAAAGCTAATACTCTTTGCTTTTGAACATTTGCCTTCAAGTCGAGCAAAATGGGGTCTTGGTCTTACTTTTCCTTCACTTCTTACACTAGTGATAATTCAGCCCCGCTCGTCACCACTATTCCTCCTTCTGTGGAATCCATAAGTCTGACTCCCAGGCGTGCAAGTCTGTGCACATCTTTGGCTAACTCCTTTTTTTCTTCCTCAACATGGATGGTACTACCCATAGATAGCCTGTTTAAAGCATCAGTAACCACATTAGCCTTACCTAGGTGGTAAAGAATACTCATGTCATAATCCTTGAGTAATTCCAACCACCTCATTTGTCTGAGATTGAGCTCTATCTAAATGAACACATGTTGCAAGCTCTTGTGATCAGTGAATATATCAACATGAACACCATACAAGTAGTGTCGTCAAATCTTCAAGGAAAAAACTACAGCAGCCAACTCTAAGTCATGGGTTGGATAATTCTTCTCATGAACCTTCAATTGTCTGAAGGCATAAGCTATCACCTTGCCATTCTGCATCAACACACAACCCAAACCAACCCTGGATGCATCACAATACACCACAAAACCTTAAGTACTCTCTGGTAAGGTCAAAACTGGGGCACTAGTCAACCTCTTCTTCAATTCCTGAAAGCTTCAGTCACAAGCTTCAGACCATTGAAACTTCGTTGTTTTCTGAGTCAACTTCGTCAGAGGAGACGAAATGGATGAGAAACCCTCAACAAATCTCCTATAATAGCCAGCCAAGCCCAAGAAACTCCTATTATCAGTTGGAGATGTGGGTCTAGGCCAATTCTGCATTGCCTTTATTTTGTGAGTATCAACTCTAATTCCATCACCGGAAATGATATGGCCCAATAATGCCACAGACTCAAGCCAAAATTCACACTTGGAGAACTTGGCATACAACTCTCTATCCTTCAAGGTCTGGAGAACTATTCTGAGATGACTAGCATGATCTTCTTCATTCCTTGAATAGATTAGTATGTCATCAATGAAGACGATAACAAACATATCTAAACAAAGTTTGAAGACCCTGTTCATAAGATCTATGAACGCTGCTAGTGCATTGGTTAAACCAAAGGACATGACCAAGAACTCATAATAACCATATCTAGTCCTGAATGTTGTCTTTGGAATGTACCTAAGTTTCAACTAATGGTAGCCTGATCCGAGATCAATTTTCGAAAAATAGGTGGCAACCTGAAGTTGATCAAATAAATCATCTATCCTTGGAAGAGGATACTTATTCTTGATGGTAACCTTATTTAATTGACGGTAATCTATACACATCCTAAAGGAACCATCTTTCTTTCTCACAAACAAGACCGGAGAGCCCCAAGGTGAGACACTTGGTCGAATGAAGCCCTTGTCTAACAAATCTTTCAACTGCTCTTTCAACTCTGCTGGTGCCATTCTGTATGGAGGAATAGAGATAGGACGAGTATCTGGAATGATGTCTATACGAAAGTCAATTTCTCTCTCAAGAGGGACTCCAGGTAGATCATCAGGGAAGACTTTTGGAAACTCTTTTACTATAGGGACTGACTGAATGGGAGGTACCTCAACACTGGAGTCAATAACTCGGACTAAGTGATAGATACAGCCCTTTGAAACTAACTTTCTCGCCTTAAGGTATGAAATGAAACAACCCTTAGGCACTGTTGAACTACTACTCCACTCTATGACTGGCTCATTAGGAATCTGAAACTTGACAACTCGAGTTCTGCAATCTATCGAGGCATAACAGGCATGAAGCCAGTCCATACCTAGAATGACATCAAAATCTACCATGTCTAGCTCAACTAGATCAGCCATGGTGTCTTTGTGATTGATGGAAATGACACAATCACAATAGACTCACTCAGCTAGAATAGACTCCCCAACAGGAGTAGAAACACAGAAGGGTTCACACAGTTTCTCAGGAAGAATCTCAAACTTATTTGCAACATAAGGAGTTAAAAAAGAAAAACTTCCTCCTGGGTCTAGCAAAGCATAAACATCAAAAGTAAAGACTTTGATCATACTAGTGACAAAATCTGGAGAGTTCTCTTGCTCATGGCGACTGGTGATTGCATAGAGGCGGTTTGCTCCTCCGCCAGTAGCAGAAGTAGCTCCTCTAGGTGTCGCCATGTCTGGTGGCGCAACTGATGAAGATTGTGGTCTATTGCCCAGATTTCCACTACCTTGCCTATTCTTAGGGCACTCCTTCATGAAGTGATCCTCTTCACCACACTTAAAACAACCTGTCTGGCCATCACAACATTTACATGGGTGGGTTCTACCACACCTAGCACATGCAGGAGTCAAACTACCTCCTTGTGCCACACTACCTCGGGACTGTGCTGGTCTAGCCTGAAGTTCTGTAAATTCTGTCCATTATAGTCACCTCAGTTTCTGGGTGCAGGTGCACTAGCAGATGATGGTGCTGGCCCTTTTTGCTTCTGAAAGGACGAACGATTCACATTGCCCTTTTGCTGCCCAGACTCATTCCCAGTCTTAGCTTTCTTGCTTCTATACTCTTCCATGTCCCTTAACTTCTCCTCTTTAACCTGCTGCACATAAACCATCAGCCTTGAGATGTCCATGTCGCCTATCAGCATCAAAGCCCTGCCTTCTTTGCTCTATAAACGACCCAAACCAGCAACAAACAAGCTTATTCTGCTCCTCATGTCCTTAACCATTTCAGGAGCATAGCGGGACAGCTGGGTGAACTTCAACCCATACTCATGCACACTCAAGGAATCCTGTTTCAGTGTAAGTAATTCTCGTACCTTAGCCTCATTCAATTCTCGGGGAAAGAAACGCCCCAAGAAAGCTTCTTCGAAACAAGCCCAACTAGCAGATGGTGCATCCTCAGGTCTACCCCCCTTCCACTGATCGAACCAGGTTCTAGCAACATCCTTCAGTTGATATGTAGCTATTTCAACCCTTCCAGCATCAACAATATGCATCACCTCAAAAACCTTCTTCAGTTCCTCAACAAAATTTTCCACATCCGCAGTAGTGACCGAACCAGTGAAACTTGGAGGATTCATTCTCAAGAATTTGTGAATCCTCGAACTGTCAGCCTCATCATGCCTTGGTCCTCTTGGCTGCCTAACCTGGTTAGTCACAGCTTGGCTTAGCATCCGGATAGCCTCACGGAATTCGGCATTAGTGACCTCGCCTTAAGGTTACACGTTTGGTGTATTAAGTACCCCTTGCTCTTGTGGTTCAACGTTTCTCCTAGCTGAATGACCTCGTGTTGCTCTTCGTGGAGGCAAGGTTATCTGAAACACGCACAAGCATGAATTAGAGGGAAACTTTTAGATATATACTCTAACGCACGAAATGGATATGAAGGAGGTGAAGAATTTTTTAAATGTTGTAGCCTCCTAATTATAGATGTGGCGCGCTTCACACTGATAAATAGGACTCTACAGACACGGCTTCATAGACTCCCTAGGACTCTTGAACTTTATGTTCTGATACCAAGTTTTTCACGCCCTGAGCCTACACACTGGGCGAGACTGGCACTCGAAGACTATTGTTGGCCCCAAGCGAACCCTTGGCCTAGCTTACTTAACTCAGCGGAAGACTTAACTCAACAAAATAAACTTATGTAATAGTTTAAATGATAACATCTTAGCCAAATTGGCAACTTCTGTCTCAAAACAAAGTATCTGCAAATACATAGATGAGAGACTCATGACTACTATTTGACTGTCTATGAAGCCTCTATAATACTGAGATGGATGTTGGGACAGACCCCACAACATCCTAATAATGAAAAACTAAAAGCGAATAAAAGAGTCCACCGGAATGCTAAAAGGATCACCATTGACTCTGGAGTGCTCGACTAGATCAACGGCGCGCTGGATGCTGATCCTGGTTACCTGCGTCTGTATCATAATAAAATGCAGACCAACTGGCATCAATATATTGAATGTACGAGTATGCGATTTGGAATGCTAAACAACAACTTAAGCTTGAAAGGAGTAAGAAGGAAATCTTACCTTGGTAATGTACAACTCGTGAATAACTGAACTCAATATAAAGCAATAAAACACATGCAATATATATATATATATATAAAGCTTGTAACACAGTGTAAACAACTTAGTTCGTTAAACATAAAGCAATAACAAACTCAACTTTACTTATATATAAAAGTAATATAACTTTTGTGAGAGATTCTTTAATCGAAAACCACCACTATGAGCCCTAGTGATGATACAACATTTTACCTTACGTTGCCCAAGGACCATCCTATACCTTTACGTGATATAGGACCTTACATAACTTGGTGGATCCACTAGCTTACTTTATGTGATCATCTAAAATGTATGACCCATTAATACCCATCATGACTACATGGTTCTTATGGAGAGTTGAGTTAATATGAACTCGCGTCCCCAATTTTGTGCTCAATACTACTCCCAAAATATACTTTAGCTCATATGTGTTTTAAACACCTCTTTCTTTAGTTTGAGATAATTGCTCAAAGTTTAGCCAAAGGCTCTCTTGGAATCGATGTTCCCTTTACTAAAAACTTGCCCAAAGGCTCTTTTGGAAATCATAGTTCCTTTCTTGCTCAACTATGAAAACATTTATAAACTCCTTTAGGAATACTTAGTTCCCTAATAACTTTTGAGAAATGAACTCAACTCCTTTCTCTTTACTTTACTTGAAACTTGAGCCTTAAAACGAAGTTTAAACGTTTAATAAAGACTTTTGAAAACTTTTATGAACTTTGCTTTGACTTGCTTCTTAACTTCTAGACTTCACTCTTAACTTCTTTGACTTTGATCTTAACTTTCCTTGAATTGGATTATGGATTCAAGGTTCATGATCTCATGTTTATGGATGATTTCATGATGTTTAGATGTACCTTCGAGCGTTGGAATCAAGTAGAAAACGTAGGTGCATCGCTTAGAAACTAGTACGAAAAGATGGGGAAGAATGGGGTGAACTGGCATCCTTGGCGCTCTGAGAGGCGTGGGGCGCCAGAGCACAAACTTCAGAGCTGAAGTTGTGGTGCTATGGCTGGAGCGTCACCCCAGAGGCCAAACTTCAGACTCTGATGTGGAGCGCTCTGAGAGGCGCGGCTCCCCAATCCCATGCCCAGCAAACTCCGACTTTTCTCCTTCATTTTTCATCTCTAAACCCTCTAAACTTCTATGGCTCTTTTCCCAAACACTTAGGATCATTAGTTCCCTCAATACCCATACATTTAACTCAAAAAACAACCCGGAAACACAAATCAAATCAACACTGGGTATCCAACAATCAACCAACAAGAATTAAACAATGTTCTTCAAGAACTTCACTTCTTAACATCTAAACAACTCCAAATCGCTGAATTGAAACAAATTGGTGTGTGGGTGAACTAACCCATCAATAAAAGGTCGCACATACCTTAATAGAGATCACCCCCGACGAATTCCACTCGCAAGCTTGGATGATCTTGACGAATTCTTGCCTCTTTCTCCCTTTCTTTCTTCCTTTCTCTCTTCTCCAAACCCTAAGCGTTCTTTATTTTTCCAAAACTGATTTAGGTTCTGATTTTACCCCAATAAACCCCTAAAAACGAATTAGGAAATTAATTAGAGAAAAGACTACTTTGCCCATCCCTAAATCTGGATTGGGACTTCCCTCAATCCAATAGCCCAACTTCCAAAAGGCATATATCACTCATACGTTGTTGAAATCGTGCAATCTCAGCGGAGTTAGAAAGATATCTCCAAGGGATTTTCAACCATATCAAGAGTTGCTCCTAACTCCTCCTGAGCTAGGAGTTATGGCCGTTTGAAAATGGATAAAACTCACTTTCTTAACTTAGACAAAATTTCCAGATTTCCTTATTTTTTCTAAAAATCAATATTTTCATATTTTAAACACTTTATAGTCGTCTCTAGGTGCGAGATGTTACAAGTTGGTTGTAGAAGTCGAGTAGTAAAATTTTAGTTTCCTAATGAGCTAGTTATAGAGTGGAGGAGTAGTTCAATAGTGCCTAAGGGTCATTTTATTTCGTACTTTAAGGCGAGAAAGTTAGTTTTCAAAGGGTGCATCTATCACTTAATCCGAGTTAATGGCTCTAGTGTTAAGACACCACATATTCAGTCAGTTCCATTTGTGAGTGACATTCCAGAGGTCTTCCCAGATGATCTTCCCGAAGTCCCTCCTAAGAGAGAAATAGACTTCGGTATAAATATTCTTCCATATACTCGTCCTATCTCTACTCTGCCATATAGAATGGTTCCAGTTGAGTTGAAAGAGTTAAAAGAACAGTTGAAAGACCTTCTTGATAAAGGTTTCATTTGACTAAGTGTGTCACGTTGGGACGGTCCGGTCTTATTTGTGAGGAAGGAACATGGTTCTCTTAGGATGTGTATTGATTACCGCCAATTGAACAAGGTTACTATCAAGAATAAGTATCCTATTTCGAGAATTGATGATCTTTTTGATCAACTTCAGGGTGCCACCTATTTTTCTAATATAGACCTCAGATCTGGCTGTCATCAGGTGAGAGTAAGAGAAAGTGACATTCCTAAGATGGCTTTTAGGACCTGCTATGGTCATTATGAGTTTCTAGTCATGTCCTTTGGTTTAACTAATGCTCTTGCAACATTCATGAATCTTATGAACATAGTGTTTAAGCCTTATCTAAATATGTTTGTTATCGTAGTAATTGATGATATTCTAATCTATTCAAGGAATGAGGAGGATCATGCTAGTCATCTCAGAATAGTCCTCCAAACTCTCAAGGATTGAGAATTGTATGCTAAATTCTCTAAGTTTGAATTTTTTCTTAAGTCTGTGGTATTCTTAGGCCACATTATCTCTGGTGATAGGATTCGAGTTGACACTCAAAATATTGAGGCAGTGCAGAACTGTCCTAGACCCACAACTCCAATTGATATTAGGAGTTTATTGGGATTGGCTGGCTAGTATAGGAGGTTTGTCGAGGGGTTCTCATCTATTTCATCCATGTTGACTAAGTTGACTATGCAAATAGCTAACTTTCAATGGTCTGAAGCTTGTGACAAAAGCTTTCAGGAATTGAAAACTAGGTTGACTACTGCCCCAATGTTGACCTTACCGGAGGGTGTGCAAGATGTATTGTGATGCGTCCAGTCACTATAATTGAGAATGAATGGAGTGAAGCGATAAGAATAAAATTAGACCAAGGACGCACAATAGAGATTCAAAAAGTAATGATTTTTCCTAAAAGTCACTATAGCCTCTCGAAAATAAATACTGACGTCTCCATACTGATCTTCAAGACTCTACTTAGACTCAACTTGTATACACGTGAGACCTATGAACCTGGAGTTCTAATACCATTTGGTCACGACCCAAAAATAGATGTGATGGCACTCATCTTATTCAGCCAAGACAAGTCAGCCTAATACTCGAAAGTCTAATACTTTAATATAATGTGGAAATTCATAATCGACTTAAATATACCCCAAAACATGGTTGTCACGTGTACAAGCCTCTAATGTGGTTTAACAAAATTGAAAGAAAATACAAGTCTCAAATGACATTATTTCTAGAATAGAACAAGATCATAAATGAGGAGAAAGAATGTCTGAGATGACAAGCAGCTACCTCAAAAACCTCCACAAGAAGCCTCGGAAAAGAAGAGAAGAGAAATTATCACGAAGGTCCGGGCTAAGAATCTACAAAAATGTAGAAGCAAGGGGTGAGTACCAAACCACACGGTACTCACCAAGTAAACTCCTAAACACAAGTTAAGGGAATAGAAAACAGGTACTTCTTACACCCAAACCAAGCCTCCACAACTACCACTTGCATAAAAACCAGTCCAACCTAATAGTTCACAATTTACATAGCACATAGCTCAACAACAACACTCTAACAATTACATATCCTCAACAACAAGCTCAATATTTATCAATCACAAGTTCCACAGAAAGGCACTCACAAGATCAACAACACAGAAGATCAAATTCACTAATGATAAAAATATGCAATGCAATGTCAAGTATAGTGATGCATGTCTGACCTAATGATACACACCCGTTGTCTCACAATCTAGGACCCATGGGGGACATATCTATCTATTTATCCATCGCGGCGTACGACACGTCCCTCAATAATAGAATCTACTACAGCGTGCGATACGTCCCTCAAAATATAGTATCCGTTGCGGTGCGCGACACGTCCCTCAAAATGATATATCCTCTTTAATTTCTTATTCTTCCTCAATTCACATAACACTTATCACAACCATGTCTCAAAACCAATGCAAATGACATGTTCACAGAAATAATAAAGAGATAACTATTTTCATAATAATGCACAATTCACAACAACACAATCATTATACAACATCAACAATGAATCAATAAGCCTTTCAAACCATTTTCAACACATCACACACCTATAATTAATCACATTGCGTTTTATTTCCTCTTTTTCATCATTAGAATTATTTAATATGGACAAATCAACCCATCACCAATTCTCATTACTCCACCAACACATACCACAAGAAATTACATGACTTTATGCACTAAACAAGAGTTTAGAAATCCACTTGCCTTAAACAGTCAAACAATTATTCTGGGACTTGAGTCTTCCCCTTTCATAAATCTTAAAAGTGCTTCCAATCTATCAAATATATAGTCTTCATAAGAATACTAACCTAATGACGTCCATATTTCTATATTTAGTTTCAACTCAAAAATTGGGTCAAAAAGTCATCCTTGAGCTAGCAATTCGAATCTAAAATTTTATTTCACATTATATTTACCCATGATAAAATAAACTCGCATGCAAAATTTCAGCTAAAACAAATCGTTATTCGACCCCCAAATCAAGATTTTTGTTCAAAAAGCCCTACACCTATATTTTCTTAATTTAGCATAAATTATACACGCTTGTAACCCAAAAATTTGCTCATAACTACATAAAAATTTAATGGAAAGGATGAGAAGCATTACCTTAACGCTCTGGGATGAAAATCTCAATTTTTCTCCTCCCTTTCGCCTCTTTTTCTCCCTTTCTTTTCTTTTTTTCGTTTGCGTAATTTTCCTCGATCCCGTTCGTTATTTTAAATTTTTTCGTCAGTTACGCTGACTTTCAACATTTTAGGGCATTTTGTTATTTCTTTTATTATTATTATTATTATTATTATTATTTATTTATTTATTTTTCCTTTTCTATTTTTTTCTTTTTCCATTATTATTAGCAATAAAATAATCCTTTATTAAATTTGAAAATCATGTCACTCATTGTTATAAGTCATAAATTATTTATAAAAGCTACTAAAAAGGTTAATATAAAAATAATGGTTAAAATTCATAAAACGACTAAGAGGGTCGTTACAAGCCCATAGAAGCTTCAACGATCCGTAATGGGACCCGTAAAACAAGACTTCAGTCGTAAAAAAAAATTCTTCCTTTTCCAAGTCTGAGGTGTTACAATATCTCCCCGTCGGGAACATTCATCCTCAAATGGGACTCAAGGTAACGTAAGGAGGGTAGGGAAGAGCTCTAACAGTCCAACAAGAACGCAATTGTAACACCCCGTATTCAAAACAGACCAAAAATGCAGATTTTGAGAAGTTTCAGGTGCAACCTACGGTTGCCATCCACGGACCGTAGGTCAGACCACGGCCCGTACTGGTGGTCTGTGGTTCAACACTGAAACCCCTCCCAGACCCAGCTCAGAAAATTGGCTAAGTCCCGACTCACGGAAAGACCCACGGTCCGTAGATCAGACCACGGTCTGTGGTCTGTGTCTATGGATCGAGACTTCCCTTACCCAACCTCTGACAGAAACTACGGTCGACCAGCACGGACCGTCATTCGATCCACGGTCCGTAGGTCTGACCGTAGATGAGGGTCAGCAGCCAGTTAGCTGAAAATTATTGATGGGTCAACTTCAGATGGTCATAACTTTTAGCAAAAAA
>JAJOOH010009731.1:0-22155 GCA_029582605.1 Solanum gracilifrons | reverse complement strand
TCCCCCCCCCCCCCCCCCCCCCCGTTAGCAGCCTTGGACGGTCGTCCACATTGCCCTAAATGAGTTGTGGACTCCTAAACAGGTCATCTAGGGTGTTGTGAAGGGTCCATGGTCCAATTTGAGTTTGTGGACTTGCTTGTTAGTCGTTTCTTGAAGTCCGAGGAGTTGAAATACCCATAACCTAACCACCATTTATCCCAAACATCCATATCAATAAGAGCACCAAATTATTCAAAGGAAAAAAATATTTATTCAGAAATAAAACAAAAAAAAATTTAAATAAATAAAAAGAAAAAGTTTAACCTAAAAGAATAATTAATTTCTAAGTCCCCAGCAGCGGTGCCAAAACTTATTGCTTCCAAATGCACGCACAAGTGTAACTGGTCGCACAAGTAATATAGTGTCTCTAAAATAACTAATTTATCAAACCCAAAGAACTTGTCGATTAACCATTTTTACTAATCTTATTATTTATTCAAGCGTGATAAAAGAGTTTGATTTTTATTTGTAAACAAACGAATGCAAGAATTATATACTAAGATTAACTTACAATGATTGGGCGATTCCGGGGTTGCAGCATGCTAAGAATTCATGTATTGCATTTAGTGACTTACAAGGTTGATGTTATGATCATGATCTCTCAACTTCTAACCGCCTACCCTAATTGACTATCTAACTACATCGTTAAACAGGGATAGATAGACTCAACTGGTGAGCATTTATATTTCATCCTTTTTCATAACCAAGCATGGTATTCATCTGGGTGTCAATCAAAAACTAATCTAAACAAGTGGTATGCAAGAAAGATTGCACTCCTTGTATTCTCTAGTCTTTCTACCTATTCGACTCTCGAGTTTAAAAATAGACAATGAATTTATCTCAATGATGATCAAACATGAAATACTAAAAAAGAATATAAGAATAATTTATATAATAACCACATTCATCCAAACAAAATCAATGTTCAACAATCATTCGTAGCCACAGCCGCAGAAAAACAGTCTTTAGCTACTAATGTCTAAAACAGAAAGAGAAGAAAAGAACCCTAAAAAATACGACGGCTCTCCACTACAAAGTATGTTGCTCTTCCAATAATTATTCGTATGGACTATTTATAGATCTAGAAAACCTTAAATAAATTAAAAGGGTGGGAAAAGACCCAAATAACCCGAGTTAAAAAGTTGTCGAGGTGACCTACAGACCCATGTACGATCCATACAAGATTTTACCAATCGTACTAGGCATCCATAGACCAAGTACTAGAACTTCAATTCCCTGACCATGAACCACGAGCCACACAATATGGACCACCGTATACTCAGCTAGGTTTGTGTACCCTCTCAAACACTAAGTCTCCAAAATCCTTCAAAGTAACAGATGCCATCCACGAATTAAGGACTGCAGATCGTATAGTTTTGTACGGTCCGAATGCTCATCCATACAACTTGAATTTAACTTAATCACCAAGTTTAATATTCGTTCTACGCACCCTTCCTATTAGTCGCCGTCCACTCCACGGACCGTCTTGGTGTTCCGTGTAATTCCATTAGAGACTTAAAAAATTTCCAACTTCCAAGACCTCGAACCATGATTGCCTTGGTAAAAACAACCCTAAGCATCACAACTCCAAAAATATCATCCATATCAAGTGGAACCCTCTTACACCAAGAAGATACATGATGAACACACATGGTTCTGTTAGGGACAACACTGGCAATTGGGGGTGTTATGTTAAGAAATAACACAATTTTTTAAAATCAATTCAATTTTAAGAGAAAAATCAATTATTAAAGGAGTCACCACTTAATTTTTAAAAGAAATTAATAAAAATTTAACTTTAAATACTTTAACATAATTAAGGTTAAAAAATTTAGAGTAAAAGGGTATGAGGTTCTTATATACATTTCAAGAATATTTAAAAGATATTTGAAATGTCCACTGTTATCCAACAACTTCAAAACTACTTGACTAACTTTTTTGACAAAGTAATCTTAAAGGGGATGATATTGAAAAGGAATTATTTGAAAGTAATAAACTCAAAACATTTTGAAATAAATTGAGAGTGATTAAGACTTGACAAAGTATGATTAAGTAAAGAAATCACTTGAATCATTTTAAAAGGATAATAACTTGAATCAAATTTTCAACAAATAATGAATTTGGACCCAAACACACAAATAAATAAATATAAGAATTTAAAAAATCTTATAAAATAAATCGACCCATACAAAAGAAATTAGCTCATCTTTTAGGAAAATTAATCAAGTCAAACTAGAATTTAAGTTAGGAAATTCACACGAAATTTTTTAGGAAAAGTAAAGATAAAAATTATGCTAGCACTCTATAGCTACAATTTTGTTATTTGCGCACTATAGCCAAATTATGTTTGCTATGGAGCATCTGATTTGTATAAATCGAACGATAATTCGTCTGTGTCTATGAAAATTGTGTTTGTATATATATATATATATGTTCTCTGTGTTGTATATGTGAATGGCAAGAACAGCCAAATGGCAAGAAAAGTGAAACTTTTGATGTGAATTAGAATTAAATGATTTGTAGCTATAACATTTATTTTGAATTAATAGTTTGTTATAATGCACAATTTTTCCAATAAATTAAGCATTCAATATCTGATAAAAAAAGAGCAACTTTCACATATAGCAAACACAAAAATCATATTTGTATGCTATAGCTATAGTTTGCA
This sequence comes from Solanum gracilifrons, assembly GCA_029582605.1. Lineage (NCBI taxonomy): Eukaryota > Viridiplantae > Streptophyta > Magnoliopsida > Solanales > Solanaceae > Solanum > Solanum gracilifrons. Next base: position 19,448 of record JAJOOH010009731.1, on the reverse strand, counting down.
TAATTGAGCTCCATAACAAACATAAATATGTATATTTCGCTATACATATACAAAAGAAAGCAGTTGTATATAATCTTTTTTTGTTTCGGTATACATATACAAAAGATCAATTGTATAATTTGTGTTTGTATAAAGCGAGAAAGAGAGAAAGGCAAAAGAGATCTGGGCAGGGGAATATTTGTATTGTATAATTATAAGTTTATAGGATGAAGATATATGTATTTGTATGTGTATATACAATTTTCTCTAGCTTTATACAAATAAAAACGCAATTTATACATTTCTGTTTGTATAAGTGAGAGAGGCGAGGGAGAGACTGGCGAGCGAGATCTGGGAGAAGGGAGAGAGGGGAAAGAAAATATATGTGTATATATAATTTTCTCTTGCTTTATACAAACACAAACGCATTTTATACATTTGCGTTTGTATAAAAGCGAGAGAGGCGAATGAGAGAATGAGAGTGGCGAGCCAGATTCACCATGAGAGAGGCGAAATAGCAACAGTTTGCAATGGGGTACAATTCAATTAAACTATGTTTATAGGATTTAATTTGAATTAATAGTTTGTTATTATATACAATTTTCCCTAAAAGAAATGTCCCAGATGGACTGTTTTGGGCACAAACTTCATATTCTATTTGCCTGGAATGATTTTGGGCCAATATTTACGCTCCAACTTCTTTTGGGTTTCAGACCCATATTTCCTGATTTTCTCCTAGATTGCTGCTGAACTTTTTGGGCTTTATGGCCAACTCTTTGTTGTGTATACTCTGTGTATTTTCTTCCAGAACCTGTATCTAGTGTATACAGTACATTTTGGACCTCCGAGACCTGTATATTAGCTTCCTTTGGACTTGTTCATGGGTTTTCCTTTCACACGACCAAGTAGTAGGCTGACTGAAACAGAGAATGAGTTTAGGCCTCCATAGCACAACTCGAGATGAAACAAAGATGTAAGAATCCAGCAGACCCAAAATGACATTTGACAACTAACAAAACAAAGGAAATCTAATTAGTAAGTAAAAAATCAAACTCTTTTGACAAACATTAAGAACAATACTATGCTCTAATAGCAAGGCAAAAAAGAAAATAATTTATCTCAATCCATTTGATCACACAAACTCTTAAAATAACACTTAAAATTGCATGGCTAAGCCCACTAAATTTGAAAGCAACATACATTAAAGAAGAAGCATTCTTGGCACAGTACCAAACAAAGCAGCGCATATGCTATCCTTATTATCAAAGGTTGGCACTTAACATCTATATGACAAAACCCAAACAAGATCCATATTCCAATAAAGGAGATAATAAAACTAATAACAATAATCTAACCCATCATCTATAAATTTCATTTGCACATTGCTGGAAATTAGCTAAGCATAAGTTCATTCTCTTGTTACAGTAGACTAGTACAAAGACCATATATACAACATATATCCAAACCATTGGCAATTGACCTTATACTAAAAGGAAAATCAGCACACATGAAAGATTAACACTTCAAGTAATCTTTAAGAACAAAACTTTAGGAAAACTAAGATCCGAATAGAAAGAAAAAAGCTCATATTTTACATTGACTCAACTACAGGTCACGTTAGGCAGTGAGATAATAAACCCCAAGCAATATGAAGACTGGAAGAAAGATAAAGCCTAATACCATTAAGTCAAAAATAAAATTTCAATCTTAGCATGATTTAAGGTGAAGATGATAAAGACATCCAAACAAAAGTCTTGTTATAATAAATCGGGACAATTCGGGGAAGAACACACGTAGGTGCACTGGTCGAAGGTGAGTACGTCATCTCTTAGTCCTTCGCTTTTTGGTGAAAATATCTTATGAGTCCACGATTTGGACTCATTTAGGGCTTTATTTCAATAGATTTAGTGTCCCCAATTGCATATTTTATGCCAATAACTGATGTAAATTCTTAATTTTTCAGGTATTTGGATTGAGGAACAAAGCATGGACACTAATGAACAAAAAGGAACAAGGCAGCTGAGAGAACGAAGAAAAGAAGGCCTGATGATCAGACCATGATCTCGCCTAAAGTTCCAGTGTTCAAAGCCCTGAAGGAGAAAATCAAGTTGGCGATAGAAAGGAGCAATTACGATTCCGCGATACAGTGCTAGATCGCACAAAATTACAGAACTTGAAGATGCTGAAGGCCAAAGCAAAACGGCGATGGAACTGACCAAAGGGCGGATCGCCGAGTGGATCGGCGATCCCAACTTATTGCGTCGAATGGTCCTTCATAGCATGATGTTTGACGTAATCAAAGACACAACTTCTAATTCAAGTGTAAACGATCGCGTGCAGTAATATAACCCAACCGAATGGGTTGGCGTCGAGTCCCAAGGAGCGGTTAGTGATCGAGAATTAAATAGAAAAGTAAAATTATGTCCTAGTCAATCATCACTATAAATATTTATGAGTAAAAGCATGATAAATCAACAAGTGACACAAATGTCAACTATGAATGGGGGGTTTGTATTCAGCTAATAAACAAACATAGCAAGAATATAAAGATGCGAGATAGGGAGACGGGATTCTTGGGATGTGATAGGAATATGGGATATAATAAACAACCGGATAAATTGCTATTGATAGTAAATTGCTGAACATTTGTAACTAAGCTAGACTTTAGTGGGGGTAAATTTCTCTCGAACAACTTACCCCGAATCACCTCGGTTTCTCTCAAACACCGTGTTGCAGCAATTAAGCACAACCTTTGCCTTAGACCATTCATTCTCTCGAGCTGAATGTGTGGGAGAAGGTCTAGGATTCACTCTCTCGAGCTGAACCTAGGACGACCCAATAACCACAGGCTATCGATTTAGTAGTTTTGATTTTAAAACCTCTCTTTCGAGCAAGCCAAAAACACGAAGATGAAATAGTATTTGCAACTACAATCCCATTAAGTTCAAACACAACTACTAAATGAAATCACATTTAAACAGCAAATAGACTATCAATGAGCAATACCAATGCTTATCGTAACCAATGACACTAACATACAGTACGAGTGTCTACGATTGTCTCTTCCCCTACCTGTTTGAACGTCAGTAGGTTATCCCTGAGGTTTAATAGCATCAGGAGAGGATGATCTGTGTGATATCCTTAGTGCTCATCCATTTTTGTTTCTTTGTGTTGGTCTTCAGACAGGCAAAACAAAACTACAACTAACATTAGTAAAATTAAAACTAAGAAAATTAAGAATTCTGATTAACTACATCTTCACATAACACCACTCCCCGGCAGCGACACCATTTTGATGTTTATCGTGACCAACGACACTAACCTACAGTACGAGTGTCAACAATCGTTGATAATATAGTAACCCAACCAAGGATTGGGGTCGTGTCCCAAAGGAGTGGTTTTGAGAATTAGTAGAAAAATAAAATTAAGTTCAAACTAGTCGTAGCTAAAGACATTAATGATTAAAAATATTGTAAATTAAAAGGGGTGACACAAAGGTGTCAAATATCAAATAGGGGTTTTGTCAAAAGTAGTAAATTTCAACAAAAATAACAAGAAAATCAAGTATGGGCACAAGTTCTTGGGGTGTGACCGCAAAACAAGTTGAGATAAATCGTTGGGTATTTTCTTTCAATAGGAAATTAGCAAGATAATAGTGACTAGGCTAAGCTTTAGATGGAAATAAGTTCCCTCTCGGGGAACTTACCCTATTTCAAATGTGTTCCTCTCGAATACCCATTTGCCGAATGAAGACCAGTCTACGCCTTACACCACTCACTCTCTCGAGCTGTGTGTCAGGATATGGGACTAGGGCTCACCCTCTCGGGCTGAAACTCATGTCGACCCACTCCTTAGGCCATCAGTCTAGCGGTCTTGGTTTCGCAACCTCCCTCTCGGGCAAGCCGAAAACACATGGGTTGTTTTGTATTTGCAACTACAAACCCATTAGATTAAACCACAACCACTAGGTGAAATCAATATTAAAATACATCTAACCTATCAGCAAGCAAGACCCAACAATAATATCAACACATATTTGCTAAATCATACCCCAATAATGGGGGTTTTTAGCCACACATCAAGAAATAACAAAACACACCTAAAATGATACTAAAATCAAATGGGTATAAGGAATTAAACCTTGACTTAAGCAAAGGAAGAAGAATGGAGAAGACCTACTTCCAACTTGGGGAAGATGAAATCCTTCTTTCTTCAAGTCTCCCAAAAACCCTCTCCAAACTTGAGAGAAAATATCCCAAAAAGTACTATTCTATTGTGAAAATTAAAATAAATGTTCGAATCCTTAAAATTAATAACAAGTTTAGTATTTATAGACTTCAAAAAATAGTGTTGGCGGATCTTTCAGCAAGGTTAGTCGGAATCGCCGATTAACTCGGTGATTCACCCTTTGGTGTAGTTCGTCGCCGTCTTGCACTAGCCTTCGGCTTCGTCGTGTTATGTGTCATTGGGTGACATAGTACTGCTTCGCGTACCTATTCGGCGAAGTGCCGACTACTCCTTTCATCTCCTTTTTGATCCTGCTCCTTTAGGGCTTCACGTACTGGAACAAAAGACGGAGTATGTCCTTTCGGCGAATCACCAAGTGTGCTTGGCGATGCTCAGGCTTCAGCTTCTTCGTTCATTTCAGTCTTTATGTTCCTTTTTGCGCCTAAGTGTCCATGCTTCCACTAAAACTTCAAATACCTGAAACTTAAGAGTTTTCATCAAATATTGAGACAAAATAAACATTTGAGGACACTATTTCTATCAAAATAAAGCCCTAAATGAGTCCAATTTGTGGACTCAACAAATACCCAACAGTAAATTTAACCCATATTCACATAATCACACCCCAAGAATTGGGATTTTAGCTAAACATGATAAAGAGATAGATATCGATACCAAAAAGTGCTTCCATCAAATGGGTACGATAAATAATGTCTTTAAACATGTCTAAGATAAAGATTCTTTGATGCCCACTTCCAATCTCTTGGAAATGAAAACCTTCAAGGCTCAAGAACAATGTCTCCCAAAAACTCTAAGAACTCAAACTGAAAATATTCTAAAAATCAGTCATAATTTGCTACAACTTGAGGCTAAGCTACATAATTAAATGGGTATTTATAATTTTCAAAAATTTGTGCTGCGAAGGACTACTCGGCGAAGTTAGTCAGGATCGTTGATGCACTCGACGATCCGCCCTTTGGTCTGGTTCATCGTGTTTCAGCTTTTGCCTTCAACATCTTCGCGTTTTGAATCATTGGGCGATATGGTGCTGCTTCGCGAAACTGTTCGGCGACGCGCTAACTGCTCCCTTTCATCGCCAACTTGATCTTTTACTTCAGGGCTCAGCACACTAGAACATTAGGCGAGATTAAGGCCGTTCGGAGGTTCGCCCAATTGCTTCGGTGATCCTCATCCTTCTTTTCTTCATTCTTTCAGCTGCCTTCTTCCTTTTTACACCATAGTGTCCATGCTTTATCTCTAAATCCAAATACCTGAAACTCAAGGATTTGCATAAGTTTTTGGGATAAAATATGCATTTGAGGACACTAAATTCATTAAAATAAAGCCCTAAATGAGTCCAAATTGTGGACTCATCAACACCCCCAACTTAAACTTTTGCTTGTCCTGAAGTAAAACTCAAGTTCAACAGTTCAAAAGGGATGTCTCAAACAGTGCTACACAAGACTCAATCATGAATGCACAGAAAAAGTCTCAACTTACTTGCGCAAGGATCAATTGTGCACTCAAAGATTCAAGTTGTGACTCACCATTACCAAAGAATCTCAAGCTCACTATACATACTTCAAATGCAACTTCAATCTCAACAAAGGTATTCCAACTCCCTCCCACAAAGAATGATTGCATATTCACACACAATGGTTCAATCATTTAAAGTTCTGGAATCAAGATCAACACTCACACTCAAAAAGATAAACACAATGCATGATTTCACCCATAGGTTTACCCTTATTTTCTAATCAATTTTTGTTTCAGCTCATTCAAGATCAAAAAGGTCTTTTCAAGGCTTGTAGTGGGGCTGAGTGTAATGGTATGGTCATTTAGGCTTATAGGCTGAAAATCCTCATGAAATGTGATGTGAACAACACCTTCTTTCCTTTTCTTTATCAATTTCATTCTAGCTCAAAAGTCACCTCTTATTCATCTTCCATGAGTCATTGGGAACCCCATTTTCTTTATATTTTCACAATTTTATTTCACAGTTTTTTCTTTCTTTTTCTTTCTCAGTCCTTTTTTTTATATGGAGGGGTTCCATTTTTCTCAAAACATAGGCATAAGGGACTTCTTTGCATTTACTTGTTTGCCTTCTCTTTTCACAACACCCCCAACTTAGGATTTTGGCCTAAGTTGGCTATTCAAACAAACCACATATCATGAGGATTATGGGTAATGGGTCAATAAAAGGTGGCAATGTGATAAAGTTTCCTTCAAGAAAAGATTTAGGCTCAAAGGGTGATCAAAAAAGGTTCACACACTCACAAGGTAAGCCGCAAAAGAGGTATAATTTCAAATTGGTTCACACTCTTTAAAGTTGCATAAGATCATCTCAAGAAATCGCATCACTTAGTCAACCGGACCAATGGGGAAAATTCTAGGTGTCATCATGCATGGTTCACAATAAGCTCATTCCACAAGGCATTAACACCAAAGTCAAACCAGACTACACACTAGCGCTAGTGTGAAATGTTCATCACAAGAGAACTCGATTCTATAATTGGCTAGGCATAACGAGATGCAAAGAGTTCACATATTGTTTATGCAACATCAATTGGCCTCGTCGCAGACGTGCATTCATTTATGTTCGATTATGAGCACTATTCAAGTCATCAATATTGATCAAAACTGATAGTCAATTTGCAAGAGAACAACCACATTCAACACATACAAGAGGTGGAAAAAAATTTCGGAAGGGTCAAAAATCATTTACAATTTAAAGCAAGGAACCGCAAGCTCAAACATTCCGCAAAAAGCAGTGTATAATACGAATTAAAGATTTCATCCCAAATATATTAACAAAACAGAGTCACAAAAGATGGGGCTCACCCCACCACAAATAAAAACATTTTTCCTAAAATACAAATAAAAACATCCACCATTCGAAATAAAGTAAGGCAGAGATGGGGTAAAGAGAGGGTCTTGTCTACACAGTCGCTCCATCCGTTTGGGCATCAGTGCCCGATGCATCACTCAGAATCTGAGCATCAGTGCTCGGGATCACCTCAGGAGGAATGGCAATGCCAGATCCACTAGGGGCTGTCGCATGCGAGTCCTCCAGAAAGATATGGATAGCTGTACAGAATCCTCGGGCCCACGAATGAACATTAGGGTCTCTGATAGTGGTCTTCCTGTTATAAGTGGACCTCTTACCCTTGCCTTTCCCACCCGTTGCAGGAAGTTTCATTGCTTAGCCTTTGGATGTAGCTGCATCCTCATTTATCGTAATCCTCTTAGCCTTCTCTTGGACAGGTATTATTCTTTTAGCTGCTTTTGATCTAGTCATGTCTGCAAACCTCGAGAGAAAGTTAGGAAATATCCAAACAAACACACAAAAAGTTAGGCGCAGACAGACTCGCCAAAATAGTTGGCAGGTCGCCGAATTGCTTTGGCAAACTGGGTTAGCCTGCCAACAGTTATAGTGTGAGAAGGGTTCAGGGGTGCATACAAATGGAGATCAAGAAGACTTTCGGCAACCTCAGGCTTCTCGCTGAAAGTTACAGACTCCAACAATACATTTAGCATGAAATTAAAGGCGAGATGGGGACATTTAGGTGAACCGCCGAATGGTTCGGCGAGCTTGACTCAGCTAGCCAAACGGCCCCACGTGCCTATTTTCAACCCAACTTCTCGAATTCAACAACACAACCCCCGAAAACAACATCAAAGCATGCACTAGTTGAATTAAGCTCAAACCCATAACACCCAAGCATAAACACATGAATTTTACTTCATTTTAAGCACATGACTACGGGATTTCGACAATCAAAACATTATGGGCAAGATGATCAAATTTAATCATGCATTCAAACATACTAAGTCTATCAGAGAGGCCCAGCACACGACAACATGATAAGATCATTGCAAATGAGTACAAATTCAATAAAAATAAACTAGGGGCTTGGAAAACTAACATTTTATGCATGTTAAGGTACTTTGAAATGCTAGGCGGCAATGTAATCCAAAGTCTGAGCACCAATCAACAACCAAAATACTTATAAAGTGCAAAAATATTGAGAATACTAACTAGGTGTGAGTTTGGGAAGTTTGAAAGCGAGGGAAAATAAAGATTTTGAAACTTTGAAACTATTGGCCTTTAATAAACAATCCAGTTCTTCGTCCATTCGGTGATGTTAGTCGCGTTCACCGACGCACTCGGCGACACGCCGAGTGTTCACTTACTTCACCGAGTTTTATAGGCCTTCCAGTTAATGTGGGGGTCCAAACGGCGGTCTACGTTGGGTTTGCCAACCTGGTCGGCGACTCGCCAATAATTACATGAGCTCGCCGAGTTTTACAGACTCCATTTTGAAGATGTCTTGAGTCAATCGGCGGTTTAGATCGGGTGCGCTGACCTATTTGGTGATCGACTGAATGGACCTGATGCTTGCCAATCTACACTATTCAAACATTTTCCACACTTCCACTTACACAATCAACACACCATTAATTTATCAAAACAAAATAAAGCAATAAGGGGTCTTGCGTTGCCTCCCAAGCAGCGCCTTAGTTAACGTCGTGGCACGACACAAGTCATCATTCAAACCTCATTCTCGGGGTTAGCCATAGTCTCACTAGGTAACCCCTATTTATGCTATGAGTAGAGACATGACAGCACTTTGCCTATTTGGGCATCTTGTATCTCAATGATCATGGAATAGGAGGTCGTCATCTGATACAGCATTTTGGCATTCTCTTTTATCTCATTCAACACTCTATCTTGTTCCTCAATTTTGTGTATAATGAGTGAGAGGACTTATCAATTTTGTCCACCCTCGTGCTGCTTCATCTTTTTACACTTGCGAGGGGAAGGTACTCGCTCTTCTTCTTAACCTTGCTTCTAACTTCATCACCTTCTTGGATAGATCATCCAGCTGAATCAACAATGCAGCCCATTCTTGGTCCTTTTCTGCTTCCTTATTGGCTTTAACCATGTCATCAAGTATTTGGGCTACCACTTCATAGGGTTGTTGTGTCAAACAACCTATAGAGAGTTGATCAGCAATGCTTCTATTTTGGGGACCAAGCCCCCGATAGAAGTATTCCAGCAGCAGTTTATCAGGCATCCCATGAGCTGGGCACTGTTGTAGTAATGCCTTAAACCTAGGCCACATCTCAGGGATCGTTTCAACCCCTCCCCTCCCCCCCACTTGTTTGAACATTAGGAGGTTGGCCCTGAGATTCAATAATTTCAAAAGGGGGTGATCCGTTTGATACCCAGGATTACCATTCACACTCATCTTTCCTGTTGTAATACACAAACAAGAAAAATACAACTAAAACTAAAGATTAAGTAAGTATTAATATAATTAACAAGAACAACATCCAAGTTAACTAAAAATTCTCAGTAACACCGCTCCCCGGCAGCGGCGCCATTTTGATGTTTGACATAATCAAAGACACAACTTCCAATTCAAGTGTCAACGATCACGTGCAGTAATGTAACCCAACCGAATGGTTTAGAGTCGAGTCCCAAGGGAGCGATTAGTGATCGAGAATTAAATACAAAAGTAAAATTATGTTCTAGTCAATCATAACAATAAATATTTACGAGTAAAAGCATGATAAATCAAGAAGTGACACGAAGGTAAATTATCAATGGGGGGTTTGTATTCAACTAATAAACAAAAATAGCAGGAATATAAAGATGCGAGATAGGGAGATAGGATTCTTAGGAAGTGATAGGAATATGGGATATAACAAACAACAGGGTAAATTGCTATTGATAGTAAATTGTTGAGCATTTGTAACTAAGCTAGACTTTAGTGGAGGTAAATTTTCTCTCTAATAACTTACCCCAAATCAACTCGGTTTCTCTCGAACACCGAGTTGCAGCAATTAAGCACAACATTAGCCTTACATCATTCACTCTCTCGAGATGAATGTGTGGGAGAAGGTTTAGGATTCACTCTCTCGAGTTGAACCCACGATGACCCAATATCCATAGGCTATCAATTTAGTAGCTTCGGTTTTAAAACCTCTCTCTCGAGCAAGCCAAAAACATGAAGATGAAATCGTATTTGCAACTACAATCCCATTAAGTTCAAACACAACTGCTAAACGAAATCATATTTAAACATCAAATAGACTATCAATGAGCAATACCCAACCGTAAATTTAACCCATATTCATATAATCACACCCCAAGGATTGAGGTTTTAGCTAGACATGATAAAGAGATAGAAATCGATACCAAAAAAGGTTTCCATCAAATGGGTACGATAATAATGTCTTTAAACACGTCTAAGATGAAGATTCTTTGATGCCCACTTCCAATCTCTTGAGATGAAAATCTTCAAAGCTCAAGAACAATGTCTCTCAAAAACTCTAAGAACTCAAACTAAAAATATTCTATTAATCAGTAATAATTTGCTACAACTTGATGTTAAGCTATAGAATTAAATGGGTATTTATTGTTTTCAAAAATTGGTGTTGCAAAGGACCACTCGGCACAGTTAGTCGGGATCATTGATGCACTTGGTTATTCGCCCTTTTGTTTGGTTCATCGCCTTTCAGCTTTTGCCTTCAGCATCTTCACGTTTTGAATCATTGAGCGATATGGTGCTGCTTCGTGGAACTGTTTGGCAACACGTTGACTACTCTTTTTCATTGCCAACTTGACCTTTGCTTTAGGGATCACAGCACTGGAACATTAGGCGAGATTAAGGCCGTTTGGCGGTTCGCCCAATGGCTTCAGTGATCCTCAGGCCTTCTTTTCTTCGTTCTTTCAGCTACCTTGTTCCTTTTTGCTCCATATTGTCCATGCTTTATTTCTAACTCCAAATACCTTAAACTCAAGGATTTACATCAGTTTTAGGGACAAAATATGCATTTAAGTACACTAAATTCATTAAAATAAAGCCCTATATGAGTCCAAATTGTGGACTCATCACAACACATTTTTTGGCGACTATAAATACATTTTCAAACTTTATGTTTAGTAATAAAAAATTTATTCTGAGCCTTCATTAGAGTAATTTTGAGTTAGAACTTTGAGTATTGAGACAATATTTTCCTTAGCTTTGAAGAATTGAAGTTTTCCATTTTTGAGAAATTGGAAGTGACTCTTTGAGATTCTTCAACTTGGACCTTTGTAAAGACAAAACTAATCTTACCTAGTAGATGGAAACACAATTTGGTAACGAATTCTATCTTTTTATGATGTCTAGCTAAAACCCCAATTCTTGGGGTGTGATTATGTGATTTTGGGCTGATTTAGTTGTTGCGTATTGTTAATTGATAGTTTAAATGTTGTTTAAAAGTGATTTCAATCAGTAATTGTGGTTTAATTTAAAGGGTTGTAGTTGCAAATGCAACTCTACTTTCGTGTTTTTGGCTTAATCAAGCGAGAGGTTTTAAAACCAAGATTACTGATTTGATGGTTTGTGGGTATTGGGTTGTTATGGGTTTAGCTCGAGAGAGTGAATCCTAAACCCTTTTCCACAAATTTAGCTCGAGAGAGTGAATGGACTAAAGCGTAGGTTGTTCTTAGTTGTTGCTTATTGGTGTTTGAGAGAAACCAATTTGATTCGGGGTAAATTGTTAGAGAGAAATTTTATCCCCACTAAAGTCTAGATTATTCACTAATATACAACTATTTACCATTAGTTGCAATTACCCATTTGTCTACCTTAGCCTATAATCCAATCAAATTGCAAGAAACCGTCTCATTACTTGTTTATTCGTGTTATTTGTTGATGTTGTAGTTGATAATTACAATCAAAACCCCCCATATTTGACGCTTGTGTCACCCTTTAATTTGAACTATGCTTTTATTCGTAAATGTCTTTACCTATGATTGACTTGAATATATTCGTACTTGGCTCTTGATTCTCAAACACGTACCTCCCCTGTAGGATTCGACCCCAACTCACTTAGTTGGGTTATATTACTGACTAATGATCGTTGGCACTTAGAAATGGAAGAAGTGTACTGATACGTGAAATCAAAATGGCGCCACTGTCGGGGAGTGGTGTTGGTTAAGAATCTTTAGTTAAGTCAAATTTTGTTCTTGTTAGTCATAGTTGAACTTACTTAACTTTAGTTGTGTTTTGCTTGTTTGTGTTTTGAAACATGAAGTATGAGTGTGAACGACAGCAGTGGTAGCCAAGTAGGTCACCAAGATGACATCGGAAACCTCAACGATGTCAATAAGCCAAATACAAATGACCCCCATCTTATGGGTGAAATTTGTGCCATTCGCTTGCCTCCGACCGAAGGGAACGTGGTGTTCCATATCACAAGCACTATGTTGCAACTCTTGCAATTTAAGGGGCTGTTTGATGGCTTGGCTCATGAGGATCCCCATGAGCATCTTAGAAATTTTGTGAATGTTTGCAGACCGTTCTCCTTCAAGAATCTATCCCAAGAGTCGGTTTGGTTAAGGTTGTTCACATTCTCTTTGATGGAAGAAGCATGTAAGTGGCTGGCTGAATTGCCACGTGAATCAATCACTCCGTGGGAGGAACTTCTCACCGCATTTGATGTGCGATTTTTCCCTCCTTTGAATATGATGACTCTTCGAGACAGCATTCAGAGCTTGAAGCGTCTGGAGGGTGAGCCAATTCATGAAACTTGGCTACGATTCAAGAAGTTGGTGCTCCAATGCCCAACTGTGGCTTGCCTGACAACGTGTTGCTGCAGTATTTTTACCGGAGCCTTGAGTCAGTAATCAAGGGTGTTGCTGACCAACTTTCTCTCAAAGGTTTGATGCAGCAACCTTATGTGCTAGCAGCTCAGCTCTTGGATATCATGACAACAATCAATCAGGCTTGGTACACCCGCGAAGATCAAGTCTCATCTCTCACATTTAAATTAACCAAGGAGCAGATGGAGAAAGACCAAGAGAAAGACCAGAACATGGTCAAGATCATGATACTACTTAACATTTTGTCCAAAAATGTCATGGGAGCTGGTGCTCGAAGTGTCAATGTTGTTGGTGTCGGGTTTGTTAATCCTAATGAGGCCAAGTGTGAGGCTTTGTACAACGAAGAGGTGAATTTCCTAGCCAACCAAGGTGGTGGTTATCGTTCAAACTACTCGAGGCAGGGTGGTAACCAAGATTGGAATAGGGATGAAGGTTCGAAGGATCATGATCGAGAATGGAGAGATCGAAATCCCAATTGAAAGGATAGGTAGAAGGATAGGTATGTTCTTCCCACGAACGTCAAAGCCAAAGGATTCGGAAGGTGGCCGGTCTGATGACATGATTTCTCGTATCCTCCACAAAGTTGAAGGGTCAGACAAGATTTTGAAAGAAATGAAAGAGGATGTGTCGACCCTTAGCCAGACTATTACCTCCCATTCTATTTCGATCAAGCAGTTGGAGTCCCAAATGGGTCATATCTCGTCTCATTTAAACCGAAGACAGCAAGAGGGGTTGCCTAGTGATACTATGGCCAACCCCAAGAATGAGGTTTGAGTATGGACTTGAGTCGTGCCACGACATTAACTAAGGCGCTGCTTGGGAGGCAACCCAAGTTCTTATTTGCTTTCTGTTTAAGTTTGAAATAATGGTGTGTTGATTATGCAGGTCAAAGTGTGGGAAGTGTTTGAAAAGTGTAGGTTGGCGAGCTGAAAGTCCTGTCGGTGATTCGCTGAAGAGGTCGGCGAGCCCAACTTAGACCGCCGTTGAACTCAAGACAATTTGAAATTGGGGTCTGCAAAACTCAGCGAGCCCAGGAGCAACTTGGTGAATCGCCGACCAGGTTGGCGATCACGATCTAGACCATCGTTTGGACCCCCACATTGACTGGAGGTCCTGTAAAGCTTGATGAGGTAAGTGCCCACTTGGTGTGTCATCGAGTGGGTCGGCGAGCAAAACTAATATAGCCAAAGAGCCGAGAGCTGGACAGTTTTTCAAGGCCAAAGGTTTAAACTTTCCAACTCTTTCATTTTCCCTCACTTTTGAACTTCCCAAACTCACACCCGCACAATATTATCTATATTTCTTGCATTTTCATCGCATTTTAGTCGTCGGATTTGTGTTCAGAGTGGATTTCTTTGCCTCCTAGCATTTCAAAACTTGTTTAATCGGCATATAAGGTTGGTTTTCTAAACCCCGAATCTTAATTTAACGATTTTCTACTCATTTGCAATGATTTTATCTTAGTAATGTGTGATGGGCCTCTCTGATCATAATTGTATTTGTGTGTGCCTGTGTTAATTAATTTTGCCCATATTGGCTTTAATGTTGATTTCCCGAGATTTTATGCCTTAAAATTGGTTAAAAATTGTGCGGTTGTGTGTTGCTCCCTAGTATACACGCAAGTGTACGTGGTCGCGCAAGTAATATAGATTCTTTAAGAAACGAGTTATCATTCCCAAGGGACTTATGATCAATTTATATTTAACAATTAATTCTAAAAATAAAATTAAAAGTGACCTTTTCAAGAGTTGATGATTGATTGTTAACTACTACTAATTATGAACTAAGTAAACGTAACATAATGTGAACGACTTTAAGATGATGTTTCAAGCAAGTAAAGGACAATTCCAAGGCTGAAACATGCAATGAATCTCATGTATCATATTATTGGCTTAGAACTATTTTTTAGTCGTCAAGTTACTGGTTTACAGGGTTAATTATATGAGTCGGGTTCACACCTCTAGTCGCCTACTCCAATTAGCTATCTAACTACATCATTCAGCAGGGATAAATAGACTACCTGGCGAGCATTTATATTTCATCATGTTTCGTAACCAAGCGAGTTGTTCGTCCGGGCATCACTCTTGAACACAAATCACCTCAACTTAATGGGTCGATCAAGCTCTCTATATTCTCTGGTCTATCTAACCTCTCCTCTCCCGATTCAAGTTTAGACAATATATTTATATTATGGTGCGCAAGCATAAAATACTAAAATAAGAATATAGAAGTAACTTATAATGACAACCAAGAATTAATTCAACATGCCTTTAATAATCAATAATCCATTCGTAGCTACAGCCCCAGAACAAGGGCGTTTAGCCACTCATGCTATTAGAAAACCACAAAATACAATTGTTCATGTGATGGGAAAATAGATGAGTTAAAAGATCAAAACCTATTACAAGCATGAATACTTGCTCTTGCACACCCAATAAAAGTCTAATGCTATTTATGGAGCCCTAAGGTTTATTTATAATGGTAGGAAAATTAGAGGCAAAGTCTATTACAATTAGGAATCCTTTTTTAACAATTTTAAGTTAGAAAAGTTGGGATCCCACTGGCGTATCGCACCTAGCATCGCTCCCAAACTTCACCTCTGAGGTTTCCATCCTGGCGCGTCACACCTCTTAGAGCGCCTGAGAAAGGCCCCAGAATGTTGGGCCTTGGCGCGTCGCGCCTCTCATAGCGTCTGAGAGGCCTCTCTGAATGTTGGCCCTTGGCGCCTCGCGCCTAGCAGTGCGCCTGGCCCTGGGGCCTTCAGCCTTAGCTTCTTTTCAGCATATCCTTGCATCTTTTCTTTCAAATTGACTCCAATCTCCTTGAGAGTTCCTGAAACCTCTAATCACATATTTTAGTTCATAATATCGTAAGTATAATGAAATCAAGCTAATAAACTCAAGATCATTTGTTACTTCAATCAATTCATGGGCAATATTGACAACTTAGGCATATAAATACTCCTAAGATCACCACCCCACACTTAGACTTTTGTTTGTTCCCAAACAATCTTTAGACTATCAACTCTTTTTCACAACCCTTGGACTTATCAACCCACCTTAAAATCATCCAAACATTTTTAATCATGATCTTGTAGTTCACAATGGATGCAACATTTCACAACATTTACACCAAGTTACAACACATGCTCAAAGAATGACTCTTTTACTATTATTCTGTGCTAATGCAAACTCATACAAACACATCAATTAGATAATCTTACACATCCCATGAATGCCCTCACTTGTTCTTATTTAGTAAAGCCTTTCACTCAAGCAATTTGTAATATCAACAAGCCCTATTTTTCAAACAATCAACTCACCCTCACACAAGAAATTCTTACTTTTCTCAACATACCCTAAGCTTGCCAATAGTGTATTATTACTTTCGCATTATATTTCTCAAGGAATCAAGAGGACTTTCATTTGGTTGTAATGTCGGCTTAAGGTAAGGGATGGAATATTTAGGAATCATTTTAGTGGGACCAGTCCTGCATAAGAACGCTGCACTCTCGGTCAAGTGGTAGCGCTCCGCCATGGTCTCAATCTCATCATCAGTAACCGAACGGCCACCTCTTCGCAGCTGCAACTCTGCCATATCGAACATTCTTGCCATAACATTGTCATCACGGGTTGCCTCTCTTGGGCAGACAAGACAGGTCCATGGAACGTGTCTAGTGCCTTTGTTCGAGTCACATCAACTAACTTACCCATCAAATCTGGGTGAAAAGCAATAGTCAGGTCCACAGCCTCTTCCTCAATACCTTGGTCCCTTAGAAAATGGATTATCAAACCCCTATAGCAAAACCTCCACGTAGTGGGTGAAAAGAAGATGGAGAAAGAGTTGGGAGGAATAGAGAAGTGGAGAGAGATGTCTATTTATGGGGGATTATGGAAGAGTGGGAGTTGTTTTGGTAAAGTGAGCAGATTTGAGTGGGTATTAATGGAGGAAGTTAGGGAGTGAAAGAGGAAGAAGAAGAAGAGTTGGAGAGTATATTGGTGGGGTTTGGGCGGTTTAATTTGGTAAGAATGGGGGTTGAATGGGATTTAAGGCGAGTGGGTCGGGTTGGATCCGGGTAAAAACTCGGATTTTAAAAATCTGGGTTGAGGAGCGATAGAGGGGCGACGCACCGGCGTAGCGCCCCAACAACCTCGCTGAATCTTTATGCCAGTGCGCCTGGCTTTAGTGATTTTTCTGGGTTGAGGCGTGATGGAGGAGCGACGCACCAGTGTAGCGCCCCAAAGTCCTCGCTGAATCTTTATGGCGCGCCTGCCAATGCACCTGGCTTCAGCTTTTTTTTTGTTTTTTTTTTATTCTTACTATTACAAGCTAAGTTACAAATCATGAAAAATTCTATCTAGCTAAAACTAATAGTTAAAAGTAATTCCTAGATTCTAAGAATTGAAACTATGCTAAAACAAAAATTCAAAAATCAAAAACGACTACCTATCTATTACATATTGTTCATGGGTTGCCTCCCATGTAGTGCTTGATTTAACGTTGCGGCACGACGCAACTTGGATCATTCATCATTTAGCTCAAGAGCCTCCCGATCATGATCCGAATCTACACCAAAGTAATGTTTCACCTTTTGCCCATTTACCTAGAACGTAGGGCCAGTCTCATCTTTAAGTTCAACAGCCCCATGTTGTACCACTTCGAAAGGACCAGTCCATTTAGATTTAAGTTTTTCGGGGAATAATCTCAATCTAGAGTTAAAGAGTAGTACCTTTTCTCCCGGAGTGAAAGTTCGAGCAACTATGTGCTTGTCATTCCACCTCTTTGTCTTTTCCTTGTAAAGCTTGGCATTCTCATATGCGTGGAGCCTAAGCTTTTCAAGTTCATGCAACTGATTCACTCTCTTTTTACCAGCTAGCTCGGGGTCCAAATTCAACATCTTGATTGCCCAATAAGCTTAATGTTCTAATTCTGCCGGAAGATGACATGCTTTACCAAATACTATGTGATAGGAAGAAGTCCCTATTAGTGTCTTATCGTAGTCCTATATGCCCACAGCGCATCATCTAATTTTTCAGACCAATCTTTCCTCTGTGCATTCACCATTTTGTGCAAACTTTTTTTCACCTCCCTATTTGAAACCTCCACTTGGCCACTCGTTTGAGGATGGTAAGTTGTAGCACCTTGTGACAAATACCATACTTAGCAAGAAGGTTTTTAACAAGATGGTTAATGGAATGCTTACCCCCATCACGTATGATTGCCCTTAGAGTGCCAAAGTGAGTGAAGATGTGCTTTTTGATGAACTTTATCACCACCCTTGAATCATTCGAAGGAAGAGCGACAGCCTTAACCCATTTACTCACATAATCCACAGGCACAAGAATGTATTGGTTTCCACTAGATGGCGGGGAGGGATCCATGAAGTCAATACCCCACACATCAAAGATTTTCACCTCCAAAATGTTACTTAGTGGCATCTCATGTCTTCTTGAAATAGTACCCAACCTTTTGCATTTATCACAACCCTTCACAAAGCAATAGAATCTTTAAATAACGAGGGCCAAAAGAAACAAGATTGTAGTACCTTATGAGCAGTGCGCTCCTATCCGTGATGACCTCCATATAGGCTAGCATGACAACTTTCGAGCACTTTTTGAACGTCATACTCCGGAATGCATCTTCTCACTAGCCGGTCCACACCTTGTTTGAACAAGAACGGTTCATCCCAGATATAGAACTTAGCGTCATGGTTGAGCTTTTTCTTTTGTTGGGTGGTTGCACCTGGAGGATATTCTCCACTTACTATCAAATTCACAATGTCTGGATACCATGGCACTTGAGAGATATCTAATGTCATCAATTGTTCATCCGGAAACTCTTCTCGGATTTGCTCACCTTCATTCACATTGGAAAAATCCTCCAACTTAGACAAATGATCCGCTATCTGATTTTCAGTACCTTTCCTATCTTTGATCTCAAGGTTAAATTCTTGGAGAAACAGTATCCATCAAATCAGCCTTGGTTTCGCATCCTTCTTGTTGAATAGGTACCTAATAGCTACATGGTCAGTAAAAACAATCACTTTAGTACCTACCAAATACGATCGGAACTTGTCGAAGGCGAACACTAGAGCCAGCATCTCCTTCTCGGTCACTGTGTAATTAGCTTGTGTAGAGTCAAGGGTCTTGCTGGCATAATAGATCGAGTGGAACACTTTAGTCTTCATTTGTCCCAGCACTGCACCCACTGCTACGTCGCTTGCATCACACATGAGTTCAAATGGTAATTTCCAATCAGGATCAATTAAGATGGGAGCTTCAATTAAGTTCCTCTTCAACATCTCAAAAGATTTTAAGCACATCTCATCAAAGTCAAACTTCACCTCCTTCTCCAAGAGACTGCACATAGGTCTTGCAATCTAGGAAAAATATTTGATAAATCACCTGTAAAATCCTCTACATGAGCAAGAAAAATATGCACTTCTTCTACAGAAATGGGAAGGGGCAATTTTTCAATAACTTCTACCTTAGCCTTATCAACCTTTAAACCAGACTTAGACACCTTGTGCCATCGCACTGGGGGGGGGGGGGGGGGGGGGGGGGGGGGGGGGGGGGGGGGGGGG
>JAJOOH010009729.1:0-11776 GCA_029582605.1 Solanum gracilifrons | reverse complement strand
ATATCAAGTTATATTTTCACATAGAATCATGTCTCCTTTAGTAAGCTTTCTAAAAAGAGAATCACGTCTCCTTTAGTAAGCTTCCTAAAAAGATTCTCCTAAAATTTATTTACTCAATTTAGAAAGTTGGAAATATAGAACAATCACAGATGAAAATTAAAAGGGCGATGGAATTGCCTAAAAGAACCAAACAAAGAAGTAATTTTTAAATCATTTTACAAGTTTCTATTTGATCTAAAAAAACATGTTCATTTTTTGAATAATTTTTGATGAGTTGATTATGCTTATTAATTAAGGTTGCGGAAGACAATAAAAGGAAAATAACAAAAAAAATTGTTTCAAATAATCATAAAATTTATTGAATTATATATCTTTTGATCGATAAGAAATCGGATAATAAAAAATAAGATATGTCATTTAGAGAACTTTTTACCTTAGCAGGGAGGTTAGGAACCAAAGCATGAAGAGTCTCGAATAGGGTTCGCATCTTCTTTCTTCTTTCTCTCTCCGTCCATATGTGTATCTCATGCTCTGATGCCCTTCTAACTTCGGCTCCATCAGCACCAGAATTTGATTCAGCAATTCCCTTACCATTCTTTTTTCGGTTGGGTGGACTTCTCTTTTTGGCAACATCAGCACTCACTTCAACCACCTCATTAATAATTGTTAACGGCTGACAAGTATCAGACCTAGTCGGATCTAGCAACTTGTTACCTTCAAATGTCTCTCCACTCCCAACTTGATGGTCATTCACGTCTAGGTATGACCAGAATCAGCATACAAACCATGATCATTCTCGCCGCCTTCATTCATTTTTTTCTTTTTCAGGTGATATGATACTGCAACCTAAGTTACACCTATTTATAGAACTTTTTTCTTGTAGGGGGGAAAGTGTAAAAAGGAGAAATGAGAGATTGAATATGATAAATATTGAATATGGAAAGAATATAGAGAAGGGTGGCAAAAAGAAAAAAATAAAAAAAATAAAATTAGAGATAAAAAAGGATGATTCATTTGTAATGAATAAAAAAAACAAAATACAATCATAAGCCAAAATACCGGCTTCAAAACAAAAAAGGTAGCTAAAGTACTTTTGTTACAGATTTTGTTCTCACTGAATTGGGTCCCAATTTACATTTACCATTACTAAAAAAAAATTAATTAAAATTAATTACTTTAATTACAAATACTAAATTACAAACTTAATCAAGTTATTATTCTCATCTTTACAAACGGCCTAAGTCTTTTTTTTCAATTAAAATAATAATTATTATTATAATGATTGTATATATAATTACTTAAGATTTTTAAAAAAAAATAAAAATCTTAATTCTTAAGTTATATGAATTAGGTGTGTCTGAGTTGTAGTCTTATAATATAAGAGATTGCATGACTAGCGTTAATGAGACTATAATAATAGCTTATTCACGTGATTATTAATGTTAATGAAATTTCATTAATAGTTGGCTCCAATTATATACATCTTTTTACTCATTTATTAATGTTAATGAAATTTTATTAATAGATTTTAATAATGAGATTTTATGCATCTTTTTACTCATTTATTCAAGTTAACCACACTAGAATGAATAATTAAGCAAGTGTTTTTTCGTGAATAAAAGTTTCTATCATGCCATATCTGTTTCATATAAAAGAAAAAGATCATCATTTTATTTCATCATCTGGCCAGGATGTTAAAATGCCTCTAAATACTAATCATGACTTTCCCTTTATTAGGAGAAAAAAAAGGAATTAGTTAGGATATTAATTCCTTGCTAAACCTCCATTAGTTTGTAGCTAGCAATTTTTTTTGATAATTCATTAATAAATGGTATAATCGACACAAGCTTTTATTATTTATTGATAATTAAAATTGTTTATTGCTATTTTCGTTAATTATGACAATTAGGAGTATCAAAATGTAGGGCGGTGTATTGATTGGTTTGGTTTAGTTTTGAAATTTATCAATTCGACTTATTGTTAGTTTGTAGACATGCTAAATCGTTGCAGAATCATTAAGATATTGACCTATCAATTATTGATTTATTGGTTTAACCGTTAAGATTTGATACAAAAAACTCATTGAAATCACTTAGAAATAAGGTGGCAAATCAAATGAACCATGCACATGAGTTGGCATACTGTATCTTGCTCAAAAGCAAAGACACTCACATTTTAGAATAACTTAGAGTTTGAAACAATTAAAAATAAAAGTATGAGACTAAACTCTAAGTCAACGTCTTTAATGATATACAAAATGATATGAAAATAATTATTTAATTTACTATGGGGTTATCAATTATCCGTTAAGAAAAAACTCAATCCGTTAAGAAGCAATAACTCAATAATAAACAAATCAAAACCTTTGCGAAACTACTAAATCAATAACCCATTATCGATAAACTACTAACTTTTTTTCGGTTTGAATTATTGATTTTGATTCGATTTTGAACAGCGCTCTAATCAAATAGATGAATTAATCTGATTTTGGGCATATTAAATTGAATTGAGTTAATAAATAGACGAGTCAAGTTACTTGGATTGAAATGGACTAAAATCGGTGTCATAGTGAAATCCACCAACTTCTTACTAAGTTTTAAATTCTTTATTTGAGTATCTAATAAAAAAATTCTTATGTAATAATCATTTATAATATATCAAATATCACAACAACAAATAAAAAATTAGACAAGGTTTCTCATGGATCATTTTAGACGGCATAATATTAAACTTTAAAATAAGTCAAATTAAACATATTAAAATAAATTTAATTAAATAAAATAAATGGATCATTAATTCGTTAAAATCTGATCAAATTAGACGAATCATAATTTTAAAAGCTAATTTTATCCCGTCCCTAAATTAAATCTCTCTATACATGTTTATATATTTTGTTTTTTTATAGGTAGGACCATTATCTTGTGACTAATGCTGACTGTTTCATTATTATCAACACATAAACACAAGCATTACGTATTAAGACAATCATTTCAAATACTACACTTATCAAATTTAATTGATGAAGACCCATTTTTTATTTGTGGGTGGGTCGATAGGTTCGGGTGTAAGATATAAATTTATTTTATTTGGGAGAATTTAGTTATGTAATTTTATATAAGAAAATAATTCTAAGTTGAATACAAAATTAAATAATTTTACTATTTAGTTGCTTTCTTCTCTTTAATTATTTTCATATACCTTTTATACTTACTGAAAAAATATACTAGTAATACAGAAACACGTAGGAGATATCTTTGTTTTTACGTATATGAACTATTGATTTTCTAAAATATTTAATATTGTCGAACTAATTAATATCGTCAACTTCTCACAATTTTAAAATACTTAAATTCGTTTATCTATTGTATTAGTAATATTTTTTAGGGCAAATTACAGAAATCACATACTTTTAAGGCAAAATTATAATTTATCCCTTAAAAGTTTATAATTACAGAAATCCCTCAAACGGATACAATAATATAAGTGCTGATACATTAATCTGATGCGTGAGATACATTAATCGTTAAGTAAGATACATTACATTTTATACGTGATACGCTAATCTAATGTACATTTTATACATGATACACTAATCTGGTGCACGAGATACAATAATATAAGCGTTGATACATTAATCTGATGCGCGAGATACACTAATTTGATGCGCGAAAGGAATTTCGGAAATTTGTAAAACTTATAGGATATAATGGTAATAAGTAAACTAAAATGTGGGATTTCTGTAATTTTTCCTATTTTTTATTTAATATTTTTCTACTCAATTAAAATAATATCTAAATCAAAATATAAAATTTATAAACACAAAATAATATAAATCATGTTTAAAATATTGAAATTTGTCATTCTTTTATGCGGAAGTAATATTTTGATAAAAATATCTCAACTTTAAAAGAGTGCAAAGACTCATTTCTTTATCTTTTCCACTTCCTGATTATTTGAGTTCCAGCATTTTTCTTGAAATTCTAGTATAATATTCTGTAATTTAACTACAAAAAGTTCGAATTCCAAAATAATATAATTGAATTCACATATATTAAAAACAAAAATCGAGCATACAATGGTGGAATCTGCATAATAGAATTGGAAAATTCAAGGTATTCAAGTGAGTTTTTTCTAAAAAAAAATCCATTTGTATATTAATATGCTATAAGTTTTGCATGATTTTAATTCAATAAATAGGAACAAAAAGAGAGAGGAACAAGGAAGATAGTTCAAGCGAGTTGCTGACCAAAAGAAAGATGATTCAAATGAGTTAGGAAGAAACAAAAAGTAAAAGAAATTGCATCTATCAACACTGAATCAAAACATCTGAAGATGAACATGGGTTAATGGACCAAGATGATGATGAAAAAATCGAGACATTTGTATATTTTTTGTGATTTGAACTTCTATCAATATCTTTCACATTCTGTCGTATATGATTCTATGGATTTTGCATATCAATATGTATTGCGGCTTTTATACTTTTTAGACCTTATTTGTATATTTTTAACAATTATATACAATTACTTCTTTTGTATTTGTATAAGGAAAAGTTACAAATACCCCCTAGACTATGATCGAAATCTCAGAGACACACCTTAACTAAACTAAGGTCCTATTACCCCCTTAAACCCTTTTTTTTTTTTTGTAGTTTTGTACACCTTTTTGATATACATGGTATCCAAATATTTCAATTATTAGTTATTTATGAAATTTC
Organism: Solanum gracilifrons; assembly: GCA_029582605.1. Taxonomy (NCBI): domain Eukaryota; kingdom Viridiplantae; phylum Streptophyta; class Magnoliopsida; order Solanales; family Solanaceae; genus Solanum; species Solanum gracilifrons. The sequence continues at coordinate 7,059 of JAJOOH010009729.1, read as the reverse complement.
CTCCAATTAAATGATTTTACCATTGAATCGGCACCGGCGGGGGTGGGGATGAGACCATTGTAAGCTTAAAATGAAACTTATCGGCTATGGCACTTATTTTCAAGCTCTACTAAGGAAATCATTTTCTAATTTGTAAGAAAATTATTTATATACGGACAAAATTTTAATAAAATATGAAAAAATAGACCTAAATAAAAGTTGATATATGAACTCTCTGCAAGTGCTAATTGTTGTAGAAGCTGAAATGAAAGTAGGGACAGTAAATAATTAAGTGCCTTGCTTCTTCTTTTTTTGTTTTCTCTATCCTATTTAGAAAAGTTAAGTAACATGATATTTTTAATCTCTTAGGGCTTGTTTGGTAGGAGTTAAAATGAGTGATTACATGGAGTGGGAGTCGAGAATCAGGCACGGCTAAAGAATATTAGAAGTCTAAAGTCAAATTAAACTTTATAATAATAGGCCTTAAATTTTAAGAAAATTCATAATTATAAATATGATTCATGTTTTATATCTCGACATATTTGAATTCTAAGAAGTAAAAAAAAGGTACTCCTATGAGGTAAAATTATTTAAAATATTGTAAAATTGATAGTTGAGAGTTGGGAAAATAGAACTTGATTTTTGAGATTGATAGCTTGATAACATAGTAAAATTTTATTGTTTCAATTTATTTGTTGTAATGTGTGAGAACTTCGGAAGAATGTAAAAGAAATATAATTTAAATTTATTTGATGTCGTTTATCTCTTGAATTTAGAGAATGGATCGGACAACGAAGTAGTAAAAGAGTAAATTTTAGATTTAGCAAAGGGGAAAAGAAAAGAATATATAAACATAAGTTTTATTACAGAAAAAAAATATTAGAATGTAAATTAACCATACCACATTGGTTAAATAATTCTCTTTTTTTTTTTTACAGTTAATATTATGTGCTTTCCCCCCTAAATATTTATTATAAAGGAATATTACCATAGAATTAATGTATTATTAATAACAAACAAATATGGTCTTAAAATTATGGGGGTGTAAAGTCGTTGCTTATAATTAAATGACTTTACAATCATTAATATAATTTATGGCATTTGTTTTTTCACGTTTCCACCGCGAAACAATTTTTCTCATTTGTAAGGAATATATTTTCATAGAGACAATATTCTTAAAACAAAACATGAATTTTTTTTAAAAACATTCATCCTTACCAAACGCATCCTTAAAGCAAACACATAAACATATGTCAAATCAAGATTTTTGCTATTTATAAATATCATTGGAAGAAACTTAATGGGACCAAATTCCATAGTTTTCATTTCTCCGATATGAAGACAAATGTTCATCCGCTACTGGATAAAATGCAAAAGAAAAATAAAATAGCCTTTACAGCCACAGCCATTCATCCTTTATCGAATGAACTACAAAAGTAAATAAACCAGTTTTTACTGCCACATCCGTTCTTCCTCTATTGAATGAACTATAAAAGTAAATAAAATAGCCTTTACGGCCACAACAATTCATCTTCTACCGGATGAACTAGAAAAGTAAACATGCCTATACGGCGACAGCTGTTCATCCTCCACTGAATGAACTTCAAAAGTAAATATGATATTGATCATTTGGAGGTTGTCAATAACATTATCTCATTTGCAACTCGCTTGTATATGTCTTCCACAGTGAATGCTCCGGAGAATTGAGCTAACTCTCTTCCACATTTAGCCTAAATATACATCAAACATGTTTTTAGAACAAAGTGATAATAACAACAATAATAATATACTAAGTAAATATGTAGATATGTAATTTATCCATATGATCTTATAAAAGTAGAAAGACTATTTCTGTTAAACACTCGACTTAGGTAAAACAATTTAAATGTTTTCTACACATAATCTATGACTAACTATATGTAGTAGCAAATAGAGAATTTCAACCTCAGGGTGAGACTAGGTGGGAGGAGGCATTTTTAAAAAAAAGTTAGATGTATACTCTTTTTTTTACTTCCATTTCATGTGAAGATAAATGTTCAATTAGATGCGAAACTAATAAAATAAAAAACTATATGTTTCTCAAACATCCAACTCAAAAGAATTTCTTAACACGTTTCATTCTTCAAATTCCTGATCAATCAAACAAAGACACGTAAAGTAATTAATCAAAGAGTGTGCTAACTAAAACCCTAGTTCACAATGTTCAAAATGACAAATATATTATTTTGAAGAAAATGAAAGGACTTACATGAGCTTGGATCATGAACATGCTTCTGAATTGATCAGATGAAATTTGAGCAGACACAATGTCAATCTTATGTTTCTCCAAAACATAACAAATCATGGTAAATAACCCTGGCTTCTTAGGACAACACACACTAATATGTGCATCCTCACCACAAACATTTAGTATCACATTTGGTGAATTCCATGTCATAAAATCTGTTGGAATAAGGGGACTAGCACAATGAGTTGTTGGTGTAATGGCTGTTGAATTACTGGTTGATCCTTGATCACCTAGATATTTCTCCCAATTATTACCAATTTTCTGTGAACTCATCAACCTTATGCTATATTCTTCTAGCCTTTCTAGCTTTTGACTTTCAAGTTTTTTGAAAGTATTTTGCAATTTTAGGATGTGATTCGCTGCTTCATAAACTATTGTAGACTTATCAGCCTGCATATAAAACAAAATATGAAATTAATTTAATTTCTACTTCAGAGGCGAAATAAGGATTTTCACTAATTAAGGGGAAGTAAGAGAATACCATATCTACTATATATATACGAGTTAATCAGTTTCAAGTAATTTATTAGTGTTTAAAAAAGATTCTTTTAATAAGTATAAATTACAAAAAAAAAAAAGTCTATAATTTGGAATTGTTAATTTTTAAATCATGTTTATTACGCATCCGAGTTACAAAGATCTTATATTTATACGGATTAAGAAAATATTTTTTTTGATAAATTTTGGAATGGAATTAGAATAATGTTGAAAACTTCATATTCTTATGCTAGAAAATAAAAAACAAAGAAATTTATGGAGTTTTTTTTATAACTATATATGCGAAAAAACCGGAAGTTCTATATTGTTTTATCCTTTTCTTTTTTGGTAAACAAAATGCATCTTATTATTATATTTTGGAATTAACAGGTAGATATGTACAAATTAGTAATAAGGGGAATGTGTATATCACCAAATAAATTTATTCTAATTGGGTTAAGGTTCTACTGAAATAGTGTTTCTAATTTTTATTTTTTATTTTAGTTTGTTACGAAACATTATATATATATAAAGGAAACAAAGTTACATTTTCACATAGAATCCTGTCTCCTTTAGTAAGCTTTTACAAGTTTTTATTTGATAAAAAAAAATCATGTTCATTTTTTGAATAATTTTCGATGAGTTGATTATGATTATTAATTAAGGTTGTAGAAGACAATAGATGAAAAATAACAACAAAAAAAAATTGTTTCAGATATCATAAAATTTATTGAATTATTTTCCTTTTGATCGATAAGATATCAAATAAGAAAAAACAAAGTATATTATTGTAAGAACTTTTTTTTTTACCTTAGCAGGGAGATTAGGAACCAACGTTTGAAGAGTCTCGAGCAGGGTTCGCATCTTCTTTCTCCTTTCTCTCTCCGTCCATATGTGTATCTCATGCTCTGATTCTTTTTTACCTTTGGCTTCATCAGCACCAGAATTTGGTTCAACAATTCCCTTACCGTTCCTTTTTCGGTTTGGTGGACTTCTCTTCTTACCAACATCAATTGTCGGTTCAACCACCTCATTAACAACTGTCAGCGGCTGACAAGTATCAGACCTAGTCAGATCTGGCAACTTGTCTCCCTCAAACGTCTCTCCACTCCCAACTTGAATGTCATTCAAGTTCAGGTACGACCAGAAATCATTAGTTTCCCATGGCAAACCATGATTATTCTTGCCGCCTCCATTCATTTTTTTTCTTTTTCAGGTGGTTTGATACTGTACCCTAAGTTACACCTATATATAGAATTTTTTTCTTGTAGGGGGCAAAGTGTAAAATGGAGAAATGAGGGATTGGATATGATGAATATTGAATATGAAAAAGAATATGGAGAAGGGTGGCAAAAAGGAAAAAATAAAGAGAAAAAATAAATAAAAAGTAGAGATAAAAAAGGATGATTCATTTGTAATGAATAAAAAAAACAAAATACAATCATAAGCCAAAATGCCGTTACAGGCTTCAAAACACAAAACGGAGCTAAGGTACTTTTGTTATAGATTTTGTTCTCACTCAATTGGGTCCCAATTCACACTTACCACTACTAAAAATAATTAATTAAAATTAATTACATTAATTACAAATACAAAATTACAAACTTAATCAAGTTATTATTCTTATCTATACAAACAACCTAAGTTTTTTTTTCAATTAAAATAATAATAATTAAAATGATTGTATATATAATTAACTAAGATTTTTTTTTTTTGAAATGCAAGTCTTAATTCTTAAGTTATATGAATTAGGTGTGTCTGAGTTGTAGTCTTATAATATAAGATATTACATGACTAGTGTTAATCAGATTTTAATAATAGTTTATTCACGTGATTATTAATGTTAATGAAATTTCATTAATAGTTGGCTCCGACTATATACATCTTTTTACTCATTTATTAATATTAATGAAATTTCATTAATAGATTTTAATAATGAGATTCTATGCATCTTTTTACTCATTTATTCAAGTTAACCACACTAAAATTAATAATTAAGCAAGTGTTTTTTCGTGAATAAAATTTTTTATCATGTCATATCCGTTCCATATAAAAGAAAAAGATCATCATTTTATTTCATCTTCTGGCCAGGATGTTAAAATGCCTCTAAATACTAATCACGACTTTCCGTTTATTAGGAGAAAAAAAGGAATTAGTTGGTATTAACAACTAATTATCATGTAAAATACAAGTCTTAACTACAGTTAGTTAGTTAACTGACACTAGTTCAGTCCTTAACTAGTTTGTTGATATATTAGTTAGTTAGTTAGGATTTTTCCATCTTCTAGAATCATCTTAGTCACATGTATATAATGATGTACTCATGAGTTGAAATGTAAGTTTTTCATTCTCTCTCAAATACAATTCTCTCAACTGTTTTCTCTCGATTGCCATTAATGGCTTCTCTGTTTTGATTCAACTAAACACTCACCATTGTTGTGAGTTTTGATATGGTATCAGAGCCAGCAAGGCTATATCTGATTCGATCTCCTCTGTTTCCCTTTTATTTGAAGTGATTTCCACTTCCTGTTGTTCCCTTCTTCATCTTCAATTCAATCGAAAATTCCATCATGGTAGATGTTGAAATTCCCCCTACTACAGGAGTTAATGCTGGAATTGACACCAGCAGTCCTCTCTATGTTCATCCGTCGGATAGTCCAGGTATGCTTCTTGTTCCAGTTCAATTTGATGGAACTGGATACAGATCCTGGAGAAGAGGTGTTCTGCGTGCTCTATCTGTAAAGAATAAGTCAGGTTTCATCGATGGAAGTTGTACAAAACCAGCTGAAAACTCTCTACAGCTTCGACAATGGCAGAGATGTGATGATATGGTGACATCGTGGATACTGAATTCTCTGAGTAAGGAAATCTCCGATAGTGTAGAGTATGTTAATAATTCTACTGAACTTTGGAAGGAACTGGAAGATCGTTATGATCAAACCAATGGTGCAAAGCTGTATCAGATACAAAAGGAAATTGACGACTTAACACAAGGTGTGCTAGACATAACTGTTTACTATACAAGGATGAAGAAGTTGTGGGAGGAACTGAGTGCTTTGAATACCAAAAGCTTGTGCACTTGCATATGCACATGTGGTGCTAAGGACAATATGCACAAAGCTGAGCAGGACAGACGATTGATACAATTTCTCATGGGGCTAAATGACGTGTACACTGTGATTAGAGGTAATATACTCATGATGAATCCACTCCCCTCTATGGCACAAACTTTCTCTTTACTGATTCATGAAGAAAAACAGAGGGAATTTAGGCCTGCTAGTCGTATGCCTATGGACTCAACCTCTTTGAATGTGAATTCTGTTAACACTGGTAGAGGATCCACAGGCAGATCCTATAGAACACACTTTCCAAATAGCAACTCAGGTAACAATAACAATTATGGAGGAAATGGTTCATTCTCAGGAAATGGCAACAATAGAAATGTTATAGTTTGTGAGTATTGTAAGAAACAAGGACACACCAAAGAGAAGTGTTACAAGCTGCATGGATACCCACCAGGGAACAACATTCTCAACTACAAACCAAACAATGGACAGTCCAGACAAACTAATCATCAAAACTTTAAGGGCAAAAGAATTGTTGCCAATGTGCATGGTACATCAATTGAAACTCATGGGGAAGAATGCTCACAGGGTAGCAACAATCCGAACTCTGTCATCACACAAGAACAATATGGTCAAATTATGAACCTCCTGCAGCAGTTTCAACTTGATAGTCCAGGAGAGGATTCCAAGGCCAATGCTGATTCTGGCAACTTTGCAGGTACAGTAGTATGCACTTCTTCTATTGATTTTGGTAATGCTTCATGCAAATGCTTTAAATCAAATGCTGACTTATGGATCATTGACTCAGGAGCATCAAATCATATGACCTTTAATAGAAATTCCCTAACCAACATCCAAACCTTACCTTACCCCATACTTGTTTCACTTCCTAATGGATATAGAGTCAAGGTGACAGAATGTGGTGATGTGCCTATTACATCTAAAATTGTTTTAAACAAAGTGTTACATGTTCCTTCTTTCAAGTATAATCTCATTTCAGTTCATTCTTTGTCTTGTTCAATGAAATGCATGGTATTGTTCACTGATGCAACCTGTATTTTACAGGCCCCTTCAGTGAAGAGGCCTCAGGTAATTGGTAATAGCAAAGAGGGGATCTACTATATGTGTGGAAAATGCTTGAGGAACACTGCTGGTGCTAATGCAACTGTCATGTGTAGTTGTCTGTCTCATAAGAGTTCTTCCTTTTCAACTTCATTTTGTAGTCACAATTTCCATTCCAATGTTAAGAAT
>JAJOOH010009728.1:0-17494 GCA_029582605.1 Solanum gracilifrons | reverse complement strand
TGATTATGTTAGCGAAATTTCGGGCAATACTATATGCATGAAAAATATTCATGCTAAGGACTTAATTGAGAAGCATTCGGGACACAGAGAGTAGCACCGTGCATCTTTCCGGTGACTACTTTCTCATATCTGATCTGTGTATCACCGTGTCATCTTCCTGGTGACTACTTTCTCATATCCAATTTGCGTAGCACCATGCATCTTTCCGGTGACTGCTTTATCATAGCTGATTTGTCTAGCACCTTGCATCTTTTTGGTGACTACTTTTTCATATTTGATTTGTGTAGTGCATCTCTTCGGTGACTACTTTCTCATATCTGATTTGTGTAGCACCTTGCATCTTTCCAAACAACTTTCTTATATTTGAGTTGTGAAGCGTCGTGCGGCTTTCTGATGACTCCTCAGATTTGATTTGCGTAGTTCTGTGCATTGACTGACTCCTATGTGACATGTAGTTTCAATCTTTGTCAATGTTGTGCAAAATCCAACACCACCTCAAGGTCCAACCTCTAGCAACCAAAGCCAAACAAACGTCACTGATCGCAATTCCCTCACATGCGGCAAAATCTAGGCTTCTAGGGACTATGTCGATGCGTGAGCCTACCATCCGATTTATCAGGGACTTTCTTGTTCAATATCGACTAGTCTCTTGATTTTGAGCACTTCCCAGCGACCCTTACATTGTTTTTGGTAGATCTGAGTTTTCCAGTGGCGTTTGCTCTCTGTTTCATATTCACTTTTGCCAAAATAGGGTATACTCAAATATTTGGGCTAGATTATGGTGATACTTTCGCTCCCGTGGCTAAAATAGCATATGTCCGCCTTTCTATCTATGGCTGTCATTCGCCATTGGCCTTTTAATCCGTTGGACATTCAAAATGGTTTTCTCCATGATGATCTCAAGGAAGAAGTATATATGGAGCAACCACTTGGTTTTGTTGCTCAGGGTGAGCCTAGTAGCCTTGAATGTCGATTGCGAGGGTCACTCTATGGTCTAAAATAGTCTTCTCTAGCTTGGTTTGGAAAGTTCAACACAGTTTTTCAGGAATTCGGCATGACTCATAGTGGAGTTGATCACTCCGCGTTTCATCAACATTCTGAATCAAATTCAGTATTTTATGAGAAGACCACATTGAGTCAATTTTGTGAAGTCAAGTGATCAACTAGCAAATATCTTCACCAAGCCCCTCATCGGTCCTCGTATTTAATTACATTTGTGACAAGCTAGGTACATATGGCTTGTATGCACTAGAGGTCTACCTTCTTATGCATGATGGAGTGGGTTCCTCTAAAATCTCCTTCCCGAAATACTAAAACTACACATCTATTCAACAATCCATCATTCTCCGTTCCGAATGAATCAGAGATAGAGATGTAACCCTTTTTGGAACTAACAGAGGCTTCACCAGGGTTTTTGGATTGCCATTTACTCTCTTTAACAGCTTTAGCATATAGGTAGTTGGCTTCAGTGATTCTCAGAGGCTCAACGATCTCCAATTGTGGAGAACAATTAATGAAGTTTCCTATCTTAAATGCTATGTCTTTCTAGCCGGCATTCAAAGTTGCTTCAGAAATAATTAACACGGATCTCCTTTCTCCTTAAAGACAAAATACTCATATACCTGCCATGAGCATTATACTTTTAGTACATGAATATTATGTCATATTGTCCTTAGTTTTCCATCTCCTGACACACATTCTGTTCAGAACTTATGTGGATGTTGTGGAGAGAGAAAAAGGGAGAGCTATACTCTTTCCATTTGTTGAGGACTATACTCTATTATTCTGTATGTCACTAGTACATTGGGTGTTTGCCCACACCATCAGTATAATTATTGCTTTTACAAATATCAAAGAATTACTAATCCCAATTCAAAAGTTTTGGTGCTATCATATAGTTTTGAAAGGCATAGGTAATGCAATAAAGCAATAATAACAAGTTAAGAACTAAAATTCTTAACCAGGAGAAGAAAGCAGAATGGACCAAATCCTGAAAGAAAAGAAAAAAAAAAACTGAGGGAATGCAAATTAGATCTTTTAAATCGATCTACAGAAAAATGGAAAGTTCACTAAATCTCAACATCAAAAATAACAAAAAGAAAGTGAAAACAAGACGCAAATGCTAGCTATTTCATACACAGTTGTCTAAAAAGCTTAGAAAATCACTAGAAGTTTGTCACTGCATATTGGAGATGGGTTCTTAACCGGTCACAGGCTTATATATTCTTTATCTCCTGCTATAATAACTTAATTCAATGTCTATTGATTTGAGAGCACTTTTGAAGCCTTGTTAATCCTCATTTAACTGAATAGATTGATTTTTTCACATTGAATAACTTAAAACAATACGCATAAGATTAGCATCACAGTAATCTCAACATTTTGAATTAATCAATGAGAAAGCCTCTGAAAAACAATGAGGAATAGGAGTCGGTATACAAACGAAATGCCAACTTCTTCTAGCAATCTAAGACTAATAGAATGTTTGGCCAAGCTTATTTTTTCCCAAGAGTGCTTATTTTTTTCTAAAAAGTGCTTATTTTAAAAGTGAAGTGTTTGGACAAGCTTTTGGGAGAAAATAAGTGCTTATGGGGAATAGCAAAAGCTGTTTTTCAGAAGCTAAAAAAGTTTTTTTTTTTTTCTCGAAGAGCCTGTTGAGAAAAATACACTTCAAAAACATCTTGTTCAAACACTAATTGTTGTTCAAAAGTGTTTTCAAATTTATTGGCCAAACACAAACTAATTCCCACCAAAAGTGCTTTTCAAAGCATTTTTCGGAAGTGCTTTTGAAATGAACATTTTTCAAAATAAAAATAAGTACATGTAATACCTCGCATGAGGAGGAGGCCAGCAGCAATACCAATTCCCCCAGCAATAGCAGGGTGCTCTCTTGCAGATACCAACTCATCTGAAAGGATAGATTGAAGAGCATTTATAGGAGAAAAATAAATCTACCAAGTTAATCTCAAATCAGATTCCTACTGTCAGATTAATTAATAGTCACAATAGTCTTTGTCAAATTCCAAAAGGTAACAATAAAAAGTTAAGGATATCGATGTAGAACTAAAGGAGATGAACATTCACGCATTCATTTTTATTCCCTCAGATAACTCAAGAGTAAATTGAACTGATAAACGAATGCACCAAGACAGTGCATAAAGTACTGTAGCACAAGTAGAAAAATAGGAACTGGTCAAATTTAAGTCTAATTAGGCTTACCAAAAGAACAAAGAAAAGTGAAAAGCTCATCATCTCCTTGAACAACTTTCTCCTGCCCAAGGAAGCATGCAGAACACCTTTATCATGTTCATTGGTAAGGATTCTCCACAAAACATCGACTACAGTTTTTTTCCCATTGGACTGACCCCCAATCAGGCAAAGCAGACTTCATCCCAATTTTTTCCTTAATAGTTTTATCAATGTTGACTCTCTGACAAGTCAATAAAAATTCCTCAATGAATGATGCATCGTTCACTTGATTTTGAAGAAAGCAGCGCGTGATGAAAGGTCATACACGATCTCAAAGTGGGGGAAAAGGTGATTGACAGACTTCTCTTTGTACATATAGAGCAGGAATTCGCTTATAGTCTTAGTTGCGCGGACTCTTCACTTTTGATGCCGCACCCGTGTCGGATTCACCAAAAATACACTACTTTTGGTGAATCCGACACGCACCCGTTGACATTTTTGAAGAGTCTAAGCAACATAGCTTATAGTACATGTATAAGAAGTAAGTGTGCAAGACTCACAGCATCTATAAACCAATGAGGTTCACTTGTTTTTGAAAATGTGCAACAAAAGCTTGTTGACCAACAAATGATGAGAAGCATTGCAATTATAATGCATAGAAGGCAGACAGCATTCAGTAATCAATTTTAGATCTATCCATTCAGGAAGATATAAGCACAATTGTCCATACTAAACTATAAGAAGGCATGTTCAAGTTACCTTTAATTTTCCTAAAGAAAACCTCTTCATAAGTTCTATACTGGCCTTTAATCTTCGGAATAAAATCCTGCAAAACATTACTTATAGATCAGAATTGGCAATAAAGATAAGATAATATGAAAAGATTTAGATGGAACCCCGAAGAAAACGGACCTTTGATGTTATTCAAACTCAAAAGATAGCTCACAGGGTGAAGGATAGCCTAACACCATATAAGAAGACAACAACCCATTCCCTCAACAAATGTGGGATCAATGTTGTCTAAGGCTAGCTTAAGGTGCATTTATCCTCTGAAACTAGATAAAAAATTAGGTTATTTTTTCCCCTTGCTTAGGTGGTGCATTGCTTTAGTGCTTGTACCAAGGTAATAAAGACCCGTTTAGACATGCACATTATTTCAAAGATTCGAAAATTATTTGCAAATTAAGTCTAGTTCACGATTTGGTCAATCATTTCAACTTCAACTTGCAATAGGGTATTTAAAGTTTGAAAATTTGGTTTGGGGAGTATTTCAACTGAAATAATTGCTTGTACTCAGATGCGGGTGTCCAAATCGGTGCGGATCTAGAGATCGGATCCTTCACGGTCTAAATTTTAAGATTCGGGATACGGATCCAGGTATGGATAGGGGTGCAGAATTAGGCTAAAAATAATTCAAATATCTAAAATAGGGTGATAAAATGTAAAATTTGAGACATGATGTGAAAAACTTGAGTAGAAAATATTGATCAAGAATGTTACCTTTCTCAAAAAAAATATTGATCATGGGAGATAAAAGGAAAAGGAGTGACAGAGAAATTTTTATTTCATTTTCTTCAAAGTACCCAAAACGGGTCACTCCTTTCCATTGAATATGTCTGGAGTTTCTCCATTGATTTTGGTCGAAGTACCCAAAATTGATTGACCAACAGAAGTACTAAAGGAATGAAAAGAACAAAAAAAGTGTGAAGTTGTTCACAGCGAAGTTGCACAACTGTGTAGCCTGAAGCTATCGACGCACAATGGAGAAGAAAAGATCAAACCCAGCTACACGACCACGCAGTGTGGGGTGAGTCATCAAAACAAGGTGCAATTTTAGAATTTCGCAAGAGACTCAACGCTATAGGAGTTTGGAACTTGTCCCAGAATTAGTTTATCAAGAAAAAGAGCGAGATAAAGGTGAGGATATGAATGAGTAGTTTCTTAGAGGGTATTTGACAAACATGGTGTATTGATGAATATGTTAAGATTATAATTTTCGTTTTGATGCTTGAATTAGTTATGGGAGTTGAACTTAATTGCAAGCCTGTTCATTATTTCATTTATATGAAAGAGGAATATTAGTGAATGTTGTTAGCATAGTCTTGTGTTGCTTGAATCAATATATCTCTTCTAAGTAAAACAAAAAGCACTTGTTGAAAATTATTGATTGAATCATAAGGAAAATGGTTTCTTCCTTAAAAATAATTCATAACTATATTCTTGCATATTTGTGTTCATTGGGGTATAATTAGTTTATTCTTAAACTTGAGATTTACTCGAAAGAGAAATTTGAATCTTATGAGTTACCTAATCAAATATCGAATTCAAGAGAATCGATAGGACGTTAGCTATGACACATGAACATGATCAGATCTCGGCTATCATTATGCACCGGTTTTGCCTTATACCCTATATTCTTATATATATTGATATTAAACTTTCTACTTACCAATTATATGTCATTTACAATTTAGTCGATAATCATGGTTCATAACCAGAGTCGGCTCTTATTTTTTAATCACCTGAATAATAGTTAGCAACATTTGACTGAATTACAATTTATACCAATCCCTATGGAGACGATCTTTATACTATACTATCTTTGACTAGCAAAGCACTAATTTATAGTGTGTTTGCGCTCGTCAATTATAGACCCAAGACGCTTGAAGCTTCCTCTCCTAGAGATGACTTGTGTATCAATCCTCACTTCCCCATCCGCCTCATGATGGAGATAGTCACCTTGCACTCCATGTACTCTATTTTAGTCCTGCTCAGCCCAAAGCCTTTAGATTTTAGGGTTTGTCTCCATATCTCCCGTTTATCATCAACTCCACCGCATGTCTCTGTCGATCAATATTTAATACTATATTGTCTGCGAATAACATACAACATCGTACGTCCTCTTGAATATGTTGTGTCAATTAATCCATTACCAAGGGTAACAAAAAGAGTTGAGTCATTGAGAGTTGATCCCTGGTACAGCCTTATCTCAGGGAAGTGTTTTGAGTCTCCTCCCACTGTCCTACTTGGTCTTTGCCCCATCTTGCATGTCATTACTCACTTTAACATATGCCACATGTACACCTCTAGACTAAAAAAATCTCCATAAAATCTCTATCAAGACTTTGTCCTATGTCTTTCTAGGTCGATGACCGCCATAAGTCTCTTTATGTAACACTATGGTTATATTATGAGTGGCTCAACTGAGATCACTAATTATTTCCAATAAATTTATCTTGCTAGTCAAGTCATTCTTCTTGGCAAGTTAAGAGTATTGGAAGCAAGTTGTTCACGATTGAGTAATAGAATTGCTTTGGCCAGACTCAAGGTTGCTTCCCGGAGCCTAAATTATAAGGAGGTGATCTTCACAGAAAGGATAATCTATTTCTTGTTAGCCTAATAGCCTCTCTTTTTTACTTCCCAACTTTAAAGATTTTAGGGTCATTTATGTCATGGGTTGTGGAAAGATGTAGTCACAACTGAACATGGTTTGTATAATCATTGGTAACTAAGCTGACAAGAAGCCCTCATGGAACTGGGCCTTGGAAATACAATTAACCTATGGGTGAGTTTGTCCCCAACATTTACTTCAAAGTAGGGAATGAATCTAGCATAAAGTTCTAGAAGGACAAGTAGCTGGTCAGCATCCTGAAAAATGAGTTTCCCCACCTCTTTTTGCTAGCAAGAAATCATGATTCAGCAAGTGCTCAAACAGAGATGGGAATGCATGGAATCTACAACTGAGAAGGAACCTGCATGATTGAGAAATGGGAAGTTTGATTGATCTACTTATAAGACTAAAAAGTTTGAACCCCCAGGAGAGGGACACTATAGCTTGGAACAATTCGGATGGCATGGTAAACATAATTAAGGTAGCATATGCTCACCACATTTCAAAAATTTTGACTCTTGGCAATGGAAGTTAATTGGAGAACCAAGTTACCCACTAAAGTCATCAGCTTTTACTGGACAGCTTTGCATGTAGCATGCTTGACCCTGGAAATCTCAAAAAAAGAAGCATACAATTCGTAATAGGATGCTACATGTGTAAGCCTAATGCCGGAAGTGTCAACCACCTGCTCCTCCACTTTGTAGTAGCTTCAGGGTTATGGAATATGTTCTTCTCAATTTTTGGTATGTGTTAGATCATGACATCCAACATTAAAGAGGCCTGTAGGAGCTGGAGATCATACAAAGTTGATAAGGCCATCAAGAACATCTGGCTGATGGTCCCTTGATGTGGATGCGAGGAAGTCAATTAATTTAAGTATTTAATTATATTTTTAAGTAGATTTATTTATTATTTATTTATAATTTAAGTAACTTTATTTATTATTCTAGAGTGGGTTTTATGTTTCATAGTTTTATAAGGATTAGGTTAAGCTATAGTTATTAGTTTGGAATAGGATTTAGGTCTCCTACTTTCATAAGAAGTAGACTTCCTATTGATGTAACAAAATTCCTATTTAAAGGGGATTTAAATGAATAAATCAATAAATCATGTTTCAGCAAAAAGCAAGAGATCAGAGTTCTCTCTTCCATTGAACTCTAAGGTTTCAGTCTCCCTTTGAACTTTGAAGAGCTGAAGAGATAGGAGTTCTCTCTGTGAATGAACTCTAAGGTTTCAGCCTCCCTTTAACGAGCTGAATTTATATATCGCCGTGTGAATTGATCCTTCCCTAAAGATTCATAACATCCCTAGAGCTATTTTTTGTTGCATTTAGTCAGAGATAGGAATAGAAGATGTTTTGATGGAATCCCAACTTCATGTCACTCTCTGAAAGAAAAATGTTTAACCCAACCCTTTTGACCATTTTTGGATTTTGTCAGTTCACTAGTCATAGCGTAGTTTTAGTTTCCAAAACTAACAATATCGTTCTATTTGTTTAGTTCATCTGTGTAAATATTTGCACCCGCTTAATGTCATTAATGAAATTATTACTTCATCAAAAACAAAAACAAAAAGATTTGGGGGTCATAATGGCTTTGGGTATCAGCTCATTGTCACATGTTGTTGGTTGAAGAAGTTAAAGCGACTTTAAGATAAAGAAAGAGGATATAAACTTTGCTGGCAACTCGATGTTGAAAACCTCATGACATAACATCATGTTCTTCCCCACTCAGGTAATAAGGAGTTTTTGGCTTTTCTACAAAAGCTGTCAAAACTTGTCCCTTTTAATCATCAATATTACATTTTTTCATCGGTATCATCAACATTATATTTTTTCTTATGGTAAATTGCACATGTTTTCTAATTTGAGAAGTGCAAGTGTCAAATATCTAATCAGCCTCTCATGAATTATTTGTTCCCTTTTATATTTAGCCAACTTAATGCTGGTGGTTCAACAGAGTGCCCAAAGGATTATTTGTTCCATTTCTACTGCATATCTCCAGTGGAACTTTTTCATAGCAATTCAGCCAGTGGCGGACCTATGTTGCACATTATGGGTGTTTAAGCACCCATTGCCTTTTGTGACAATGCTATTATTTATATACAAAATTTAGTAATTCATTAAAATATATTAGTTGAGCACCCATTCAATGTAGCAATTTTCGAGCTAAAAATAGTTGAGCACCCACGATACAAAATTTCTGGATCCGCCACTGAATTCAGCCCGCCCAACAAATGGTCTCACAAGAAGATGGTAACCCTTTGAACTTCTTTGAGGAAAGGTCGTGGCACGAGGGTAGAACTGCTCTTTGGTGACCTATAGGTCATGAGTTCAAGATGCAAAACAGCCTCTTTGCATAAATGCAAAGAGAAGGATATGTATTATAAACCCCCACTCCCCCATACCACCATATTAGCGCATCAGGCATGAGGAAAGTTAGTTTTATTCCTTCAAACTACAGTAACAGAACTGTAATTAAGTTAAGGTCCTTGCGAAGCCTTCAAATTAAACTATTAATCTTCTACCTGATCAGTTTTCTACATTTAGTTTATTTTTAGAGCAACAACTACGAGAGGAAACTAGCAATTTGAGGTGCAGATTGCATACCTAACAAGTGCTCTCACCAAAAAAAAAAAACATGCAAATAATTATTTATCGACAATTTAGCAATCATCATACATACCTGTAAGGCTTCAAAATCTAATTACTAACTTTCACAACCTTGAAGACACATACACTGAAATCATGGTTCTACCCTAGTAAATCCTTTTTTTCTGATACTTACAGGACAAAACAGAGGAAAACAAATAGATGGGGTTTCAATAATAATCATATAGTAGAATGAGTGCTACAAATGGGAGGGTAATACAAATTAAAAGAACCTGAAGAGTGCGAAGGTGGGTGGAGGATGTATTTTGTATGGAACGGGCAGAGCGAATGGCGGAGTCGGTAGACGCTTGGACAGTGCGAGGCAGATCCTCTGAGATGTAAGAGTGCCATGCTTTGTTTTGGGATGAATCCCTTTCTTCTTCCATCTTCTCCACCTCTTGTGTCAACAAAAACAAAATTATGAATTACTGGAGCTTTTCCCCAAAATACAAAGCCCTTTTTGGTCAAACTTAAAACATGCTTGGGAGCTTCATTTTCTTTTTCAATTTTCTTTATAGGAAAATTAAACTCATATTTATTTACACAACTAGTTTCACTTGCACGTGTGTATGGTATATTTACACAATCGTATATAATATTGTAAAATAAAATTAATATTACTAAATTAAAAATATTTAGTGAATAATTATAATTGAAAGAACATTGGACAAGTGATTATAAATGATTAAATACATATTATCATAGAGTTACTTGTTTTTGAGCTCAAAATGACAAGATATCATTGAATCTTTTCAAAATTCATTCAAAGTTTAAATATGGGGAGAAAGTGACATTTTTTAGTTGTACTATTTTTTACTTCACTCAATTTTGTAAACAAATCTATATAAATATATATAAAGATGGATATAAACAATCTGATCTCTATGCCCAGCATAAACAGATGAGCCAATTATAGTAGACTTCTATCCGATAGGGTTTGATGGTTTCCTTGGGTCGGATAGGAAGAGAGAGCTTTGATGACAATTCTAGTGAACCCAAGAAAGGTCGACTAAAAAGGTTATCAAATGAATTGTAATTACAATTGAAACGATCGAAAAGGAAATGTGAGTTAATATATGCTCTAAGGTTGAAAATATCATAAAAAAAATCTTTAAAAACATTCCTATTTATCCCCCTATCAAATCATGTGGATCCGCCTCTGCTTGGCACCCAGTAACTCGAAATTCTAGATCCGCCTCTGTATATAGAGACATCAATTTTTATACACTTCTTTACTTGAAAGAAAATCATTAATAGTAACCAATTTATATACATATTTTGAAGCGTGAACATATATCTATATCATACAATTGAATAATTTTATTTTTGAACACCACATATTATACCAAATTGATACATGTATACTAATTCAACTTTTTTTTTATAAAAATCAGTTTATAAACCAATTATATACACTAATAGTTGTGGAAAAAATATTAATCTTAAATAGTTTATAAACATTTACTTGAAACCACTAATTAAATCATAATTATACAACAAATTCAAATTCTACACATCTCTTGAAACATGAATATGTGTATCAATATAATACAACTGAAAATTTTCATTTTTAAAAATCAGATATCATACAAAATTGATACAATAGACTAGTTCAAAAACAGTTTATAAACCAATTTTATATATAATTAGTTATGAGAAAATATTAGTCTTAAACAATTTATAATTTTTTATTTGAAATCACAATTCATACTAATATCATACATTTGATTGATTAACTAGTGAAATCACAAAATAAATCAAAATCGTATAATAGATTCATTTAAATTTGACAGCATGAATTATACGTAATAGTCAAAATATTTATCTCAAAAAATTAAGACAACCGTTTTAAACAATCAAGGTATAAGAACAGATTCATTATTAATAAATAGAAATCATCATCTACATCTAAATTGCAGAGAATAAATAAAAACAAAATTGTTTTCAATATCTATATCCAATATAAAAGAAGATTTAACAAACAAAAGACACATTTTTTTATAAAAACATTTAAACGAAATTGTAGTACATAAAGAAACCAAAAACGATACCAAAACAAATAAATAACGACACAAGAATATATTATAAAACCTTAAAATAAATATGCTAAATCCCATTGACCTCCATGCTGAATCAATATTGAGTATAAACTACTCTCTCAATCGTGAAATTAATTAACAACAATATTAGATTGCAAAATAAAAGAAAAAGAACAAAATACGGACTATGGAGAGTAGAACCCAAGTAAACAAATTGAGAGACAATTAAGGGAGAGAAATATATGACAGTTAGAAAGCCTTTAATTATGGAATGAATATCTTCTCTCTTAATTACGGTTAGAAAACCTATAATTATGGAGTCCATGTCCTCTCTTCACGTTATTATAGTATTTATTATTTTTTATTTACCCTTTTTAAATTATTATATTTGGTTTTAAACGTGATTTTAGTAGTTGTTAGGTATTGTTAAACTTCTACTGTTATGTATTGAAATCTAGAAAGTCCTGTTAGGACTAGTAGTAAGTAATTTTTAATTTGTCATTTACTCTCTTTTGCTTTTATCTCCTTTTTTGACATTTTATATTTGTTTTCTATTTTATATTTTAAAAAACTAAAAGTGTTTAAATGTATTACCCAATTAATCACATTCATTTAAAACATTCCTCAAATTAATATACATTTAAGTAAAAAGAAGATGAAGAGATCAAAAGCTTTTCATTTTCCACAACGGTTTATATTTAGCCTATAAAATACAAACATTTGATCATCTATAAACAACAACAATAGCTCCTTCGCCTCTTCTTTTTTCACGTCAATCAAATTCTGAATATCATGTTGTTTATATACTTCTATTAACAATGTATTTCATCGATCTGATATTATATGTGTATCGGTGTCATCGTCATGACTCCATAAGCAATTCATAATGTCAACAAATTTTGTCCTACATATTAGCAGGATTATACATAATTCTACTTCATCCAGAAAAAAAGAACAGAGAAAGCGGGAGCATAAAAATTCATATCAAATGAAGAGAAGAATAAGAAAAAAATATTTGAAGAAAAAATTAATGTATTTATGGAATTCATATCAAATTAGGAGTAGAATAAGGGAAAATGTAATTTCTGATTTGAAAAGAGCCAAAATTAATGCTGACATTATTTCTTTCAACTTAATTGTTCTATTAATTTCTTTCTTTTTTTATTTTTTTCTTAAAAATATTTTCTATTTTATTTTTTCTTTTATGCATCTTTATTTAAAAATATATATTA
Source organism: Solanum gracilifrons (assembly GCA_029582605.1). NCBI lineage: Eukaryota > Viridiplantae > Streptophyta > Magnoliopsida > Solanales > Solanaceae > Solanum > Solanum gracilifrons. The sequence goes on along the minus strand of JAJOOH010009728.1, from coordinate 4,993 downwards.
ATTCATGAACATTGATGTGAAGTCAAAATACATATTTTTAATTATTATTTGTCTCATATTTATTATTTATATTTATCCTTTTCTAACTTGAATTTTATGGATTGTGCTAAATAGTATATTTTATTTGTAGAATTAAATTGATAAAAAAACAAAAAGTTTAAAACTAAAACGAATTAAAAATGAAAGATTGAAGAAGCAAAACAGACAGTTTAATGATTTAAATTGAATATAATAATATATAATATAGAACTTACACAAGATTGCAAATTGCGAACTGTGAAGAACTGCCACGTGGCAGCAAAGAGACGAGTGAAAATGAAGGAATCTTTCTGCCACGTGTCACAATTGAAGGCTACAACAGTAAAAGAAAATTGAGGCGACAAAATTCACGCGTACAATTAGGAATTCAATTTAGTCTGGGTTTCATTTTCTAATTTAATTTGGACTCAATTATTTTAGGGTTTTTTATATCTATAAAAGTCTATAATAATAATTATTTGAGAAAAAAGAAAAGACCCTTTTGAGTGGTGTGATACTTGTTATTTAGGCCTAATTTTTTAATAGTACTTTTTTTGTGAATGCTTGATTGATAGTGAAATTGCAAACTCTTTGACATCTAGGTTCATGGTTGTGACTTTGTATATAGCTTATTTTATTTTGCAGTTTGTTATGATCATGTCTCTCTTAGAAGTGGAATTGATGCTTCTTGATTGATATTTGTGCCATGTGTGGTGAGAATTTGTTTATTCCATGTTTTGCATCTTAGTCTAGAACTTTCTCTGCATGTTATTGAAGCGAAATAAAAAGTGTTGTTTTGTTTAGGAAATGACAATATGCTTTCTTTGATTTGTCTTGTAAATTTTAGTCTTTTCAGATATTATATCACTAGTTAACCCTTTTGAGCCTTTTAGCCTATATTTTCTTGTAAACCACATATTATCGTGCTAAATTCCTTTTTATTGTTACCATAATTCTATTTGAGCCAAAAAGAAATCCTTAATGCACTATGTAAGAAGAAAAATGAGAACAATGGTAGAAGTCAAGGGTGGAAATACTTGGTTTGTAGCTAATGGAACATGAAGAGATAAAAGATAAGATGACCTATGATTGAGATCCACACATCTCATGTTTTCCTAAGAAAATTTGTAAAACTCTGTGTCGGCCCTGGTCCTTCCTTGGACATTGTGCACTTTAACTCAGGCTGAAAGCCTAAGTTGAAGGTGGCTACTTCAGAAGTTACCTTGATGATGGCCCTGGTCCTTCCAAGGACATCATGCACCCTAACGCATGTAAAATACGTAAATTGAAGGTGACTATTATCAAGGAAAACTAAAAAAATTGAATCATTCTCGAGATGATGAGAATTACTTGTGAAATAATTGTTGAAGAAAGGGTTGAAAATAAAGAGAAGAAAACAATGGGTGATGAAGTCTAAAATTGCAAAGTGCTTAAGGAAGTGTAAGTCACTATTATATAGTTTTCCTACCCGTCCCCTAGCCTACATTACAACCCATTAAAGTCTTATTTGATTCTATTCAAACATGCTTAATTAGTGAAGTTGTACATAATGGGTAAGCCTATGGTTCTTTGTGCATACATGTGAATTTGTTTGTGAGTGTGAGAGTTGTTCTTGATATGAAGTCATTAATTTATATTTAATTGTTTGAATTGAGTGTATGGACTATTTCTTCTTGTGAGGGCACTTGTTTCATGATAGATAAATGATTTTGTTAGCTTTCTTTGATGAGAGTAGGTGAGCAAACTTAAATTTGATGAGTTCAAAGTCCTTCCTTGAGGTTAGGAGATTAGAGGTGTGTTGTTTATTTGGATGTCTTGCATAATGATTGAGAAATCTACTTGATGTTTTGAAATTGGTATATGTAGTTGTTTGTATTAGCTGAAGTGATGGCATTCCTATTTTGATTTTTTGAGATGAGTTTTAATGTTTGCTCGAGGACGAACAAAAGTTTAAGTGTGGGGTGTTGATGTGAAGCCAAAATACATATTTTTAATCATTATTTGCCTCACATTTATTATTTATATTTGTCTTTTTTGAACTTGAATTTTATGGATTGTGCTAATAGTATATTTTATTTGTAGAATTAAATTTGTGGGAAAATGAAGAAATTTGGAGCTAAAACGAATTAAAGATAAAAGATTGGAGAAGAAAATTAAGTAGACAGTTTAATGGATTAAATTGAAGGAATCTTTCTGCCACGTGTCACAATGGAAGGCTACAACAGTAAAAGAAAATTGAGGCGGCACAATTCACGCGTACAATTAGGAATTCAATTCCGTCTGGGTTTTGATTTCCTAATTTAATTTTGACTCAATTATTTTATTTAGAGTTTTCAATATCTATAAATAATCCATAAAAATAATTATTTGAGAAGGAGGAGAGATCATTGATAGGAGATACTTTTGAGGGTTCTTTTCTTCTTCTTCTTTTGGGTTAGACAACATTGTATATTTTTAGTTCTTGGCGTTTTGTGAAATTAACTTGCAAACTCTAGCAATTTGATTTTTGATTTTCATTTTATAAGATTTTTACTTTAAAATTCAATTGAAGATTTCGGGTTTCATCTACTCTAATCGTAAGTTCATGAATTCTTTTTATCAAAATATGAATTGTGTTATTTCAAGCATGAGTAGCTAAATCCACAACTAGGGTTGTGGGAACCATGAGAAATTAACAACGTATGAATAATAATTAAGTAATTCTTGAATAGTGTTTATGCATGTATTGGTAATTCTTTCGCTTAGAAGTCTTTTTAACGATTGCAAACGTTAGAACTCACCTCGTTCATACTTGCCGGACCATGGAGGTAATGAATGAGAGAAGAATTAACAACAGAGATTTAGTGGATGCTATCTAATAGTCTAATGTCAATTGGTGCGAGGGTGAAAACTAATTCATACATTGATATGATGTCTAATTTGGGGTAAAGATAAGGGTTAGTAAAGCATACACTCGTAGCAGGACCAAGGTGCGTAGTGAAATTTCCTATTTGGAGGACCAATCACTTAGGGATACCTAACTTACCAACTTTGCATGTAAAACACTAGGAAATGATTACTATTATTAGGATTACTGCATTAAAAGCTCGAGGGGAATACACATGCCCTAGTTTCCCTCCCATATTGATATCTCAAAGTTTGAATCCTGCTTACTTGTTACTTAATCAACAATCTGTTACTTGCCTACAACCCCCTCCCTTATTTACTTGTCTCGGAAATAGTTTGACTAAACGGATATAATAGTAAGTTAAGTTTAAGTCTGAACCATATTCCTTGTGGGATCGACCCCAACCTACAAGTTGGGTTCTTTTTTTGATAACGATCGCATATACTTCTTTATGGAGGTGTAATTTGAGCGTATCAAACATATATTTATATACTAGATTAAATATGGTCCGTGCTTAATGGTTGGTTTTGCTGTTTGCTTTTTTTATTATAATAACAATATAAATTATACAGTTCAGCTACATATAGTCAAATGTCTTTCTACTAACATGGATAGAACATGATATTTTTTTCATGTACATATGCAAAAAGGATAAGCTCATATACTACCTTTAAATAATATTGACTTATCCTTACATCAAGACAGATAAAATCAACACTAATACATACTAAAGTTTAAACAGACAATATCCAATAGTTTTTGTACAATATATGCATAATTAGTTACTTCTATTGTACCAAGACAATTTCATAATCAAACATTTTAGATATAGATCAATAGTCTCTGCCTGATTTCAAGAATTTTCCACACTTCATGACAAATATTATACTTTGCCTTATCCATTTTGAAATTGTATCCTCTGTTGTCCCTACAGGACCATGAACATAGAGGTGTCACAATTTGCTTTCAAATGGGATATAAAATTTAGTGCATCGGTAATTGTATCTTGGTAAAGACCCCAGTTGGAAATAAAGGAACCAAAGTCCTTACCAGACTATTCTTCCAAAGAAGAAGGCTCAAGATAATACTTATTATTCACCTTGTCAGAATTGGATGTAAACCTGAAATGAAAAATCAACACAATCAATCCAATATGGTTTTTGTCCAAATGTTACCAGCTTTTATACCTTTTCATTAATTTTCTGAAGCATCGAGCGCTAAGTGAATAAAATATCTAAAAATGACAATATAGTCAGAATTTAGCTTCATCCTACTGTTGCTAACAACATTAACAACTACGACACTTTCAAATTGTCATCATCATTGCCATCTTTCAATGCCTTTCAAGAAAGTCAAGAATCGGAACAGTATCAAGAAATGATCCAAATAGTGGTTGGAATATGGTATTATTCAAAGCAACTCCACAAACAAAAGCATCGCGTATCTGTTAGAATATGCACAACGGAAGCTATATTCAGGATCACAAATCTTACATATAGACTAAACAACACAACATAAACGAATTTAGAAGAAGACTGACCTGTTGAAACTTCTACAAAAGTCGTCCAGATGCCAAGGATCCAGAGCTACGATCTTCTCCTATTTTCTGATAGACTGTTACTTTCAAGTTACTTGTGTGGGCAAGTATTACTTGTTTTTTTTTTTTTAAAGGATAATTTCTTTCATGCCACATCTAGCCTATTTATACTAGTTTTCCAACTCAAGAATGAATAGGAAAAACGTCCAAATAAATTTCAGGCTTAATGAGCAATCAAGAGGATCATGAGAATAAATTGAGATTAATACAAAAAACGTTTTCATCCATTTAAGGCCAAACGTTTTTGTAATAAAAAAAAATGTTTTCATCCATTTTAGTCCAAACGTTTTTGTCACTAACTCAATATTTAACTCTCAAATAATTCATCCTTTAAAGAAGATCAACAATAAAATTAATTTGTCCTTCTTTTCAACCTTGGTCAATTAATCAGGTATAGTAGGGACCGTAAATATATTTAATAGAGGCTTCCAATTACGATAATAATTCTCAAATGAATGAATTAACCATATCGCAATAAATTACAAATTATT